>WEIS01102790.1:0-14017 GCA_013389965.1 Todus mexicanus
AAAAAAAAAAAAGCCTCACAGAAATAGTTTTCAAGTACTTTTCTTGAAGCATAACTGCGAATCACTTTGAGCTTAATGGTTTTAAAAAATCTAGAACAAAAGAGTTTTTTCCCTACAACAGCTGTGCAGTTTTATTAAAAATTTAAAGAAATCTTATGTGTCTAATCCTTTGAGCGGATGTGTAATTACTTGGCTTGGGCTCTTACACATGGATAACCTAGCTGTACTGTGAGACAAGATTCTTATGTTTAATTTAAAGAATCATGGGTGTGCTTTGGAGATTATCAACACCAAGCCTCGGAAAGGAACACAAACCCAGAACAACCCTTCTACGTTCTCATTTGTTATACAGATGTTACAAACCAGCTGACTTGCAGATATAGTGCCGTTTGCGGTGGTATTAGCAAATGCTCCCAGGGTATGGAGAGGGGGGGGGAAAAAAAAAGAAAGCTCTGTTTTTGAAGATGTTTTCACGTCCCAGAGTTTAAATTTTCCCTGCCTATTTGTATTTTTGCATTTAATCTGCGTTCCCTTAGGTGAACCTGTTGCTTTTATAGTTAGTTGTTCCAACTGCGCTATCACTTTTATCTGCACCAAGCATCTTTTTCAAACCTCATCGTGGTCATTCGACGCAAAGCTTGATTCTGCAAAGTTCTGGAGCTTCAACAAGCTGGGCTATAAATGCACTGTTACGTTAAAGGCCGTTTTGTATCTCTTCTAATGTTGCTGCCGTAGGTTAGATGCTTTAAAAATCAGTGTACTTTAAAGGTCTGAGAATAAGATCATACAAAGGCAATTAAAACCCAGTTCGTTTTGCTTTAGATAATTTTATCAGGGTGTGTACATCAGATACTTTATCAGAATGTGTATGAACCGTTATTTAAATGTTTGAGGAACTAACCCACATCTGAAATGAGTTATAATCTCTTTCAATCAAGTTTGAGATATCAGTCAAAATCACCCCTAATGTGAGCAGGTACAACTCCATTGAAGTCAAGTCTGCTTACAATCAAGCTGATTTTAGCCAAGGGACATTTTTTTCCTTATTTTCTTTATTCTTCCTCCCCCTTCTCCACCTTCCCCAGTAATCTTCTTTGGATTAGTTACTTTTTTTTTTTTTTTTCCTATTCCACTAGGTTGTAGGCACTTGGGTGGGGCAAACACATATCATACAATTTTCTTCCATCGAAGTCATGTGTGCACATTATTTTCCAAATCTGTATTACAAAGTCTTTTATCCTTTTATTAGTTTAGTACTTAAGCCCTAGACATAAGAAAGAAGCCTATCAGTGAAAATCAATTGAAATGCAGTTAGATACAGATCTGATGTACTGGCCGAGGAGGCTTAGACACAGCACAATAAAATCAATTAAGGCCTTTCCAACCCTGCTCGGTTTTACCCATCCAATCACTTTTCACACATTCCCTCCATTAGTTTTGCAAGAGGAGTTGGTTGGGTTTTTATATGAATTATGATGAATGAGACCCTTGTTATGAATATATAGATGGGTCATTACCCTATGAAAACCAGACTGTCCTGGTGCTTAGTGATTAAGGCTTTCTGCTGCTACTGTCAATGAAGTTCAAATTCATCCGCCTCCCTCTATGATAGGGAAGCTGTAGCCATTGTTGTCTAATTCACTTAACAACGTTATAATTGTGATTTGTTTTTGTTCATCACAATAATTTACATAAACCCTTTTGTATTCGTTAATAATTTGGATTAGTCATCAAGCTTAAGGAATGTAATAGATCAAATAAACAAAAGGGAAATAATAATATGGGGGGGGGGAAAAAACTCCAACAAAACCCAAAGCACCAAGCCTACCCAGACAGATGTGAGGAGCAGATTAAATACTAGTTGCGTACGATGCCAAAAGAAATGAAATAGTTTGGATTGAGAAGTTAAATACGTACAAAGTACAGGTTGGATCCTGGGGCAGAGGTGTAACACCTGCCTTTCAACACTTCTTTTTTTTTCCTATCTGGGAATGGGTGGCTTAGCTGAATTTGAGTTTAAACCTTGCATATTAGCCCAACCAGGACAAGTGGACAGGCAGCTCTGGCGTGTGAATGGTTATGCAAATGAAGATGCAATAAAACAAGGCTCCTTGAAAAAGCTGCCCCAGCAAATTAGCGGAAAATGCACCGCCATAAACAGCTGTTGCATTTTAATCAAGCATCTGTAGAGTATATTTTGCTTTGTGTTACAAACAAAACAAAACAAAAAACACCCAGATTGCGGCAACCTCATTTTATATGCAGAAATTAACCCGTTCTGCACTGCTTAAAAAAAAAAAAAGTAATTCCCAGGTCGCAGCTTTATTGGACTGAAGGGGTAGAAGGGTGTTTAACTTGTTGGCTTTCGGGTTACCTTGTTTAATTTTAGTGATGATTGCAAAAGGAAAACCAATTAGCAAGTTTTACTTGTCGGTGATTCTCGGGAGGTTTCTGCTCGTGCAGTCTCAGAGTTTGAAGCGTATTTTCTAATGAAATGGATCCAAATAGGTTTAAAGAGGGTTTCTTCTGTACTCCTCGTTTTGCACAATTTAGAATTAATCTTGCAAAATAGTTCAGCTGTCAGGTCTTGTTAGAGAGCGTCCTTTATATTCATGTGATACGAAATCGTACATCTTGGTTTTCAAAGAGTTAATAAACACCCCGAGCTGTGCTGATCTTGTAGCTTTAGTGAGCCTTAATCTGTAAGCTTGATTACCTCCTAACCCTCAGTCGCCTGCCTCCTAACACAGCGGGAGTTTTACGGCAGCATTAGTGGCATTTTGCCCAGCTTTAGCTTTAGGGAAATCATTCAGTGAGAAAGAAAAGCAGAAGGACTGGATCTGTCTACTGCTGCGAGGTCATTAACGCAGCAGCATGGCTGGGCAGCGCTGGAGGAGCTCGGCGGTGGCAAGTCCCCTCCGCTGCCGGACAGGTTCCCTTGCACCGTGCCCGGCGTGAGGTGTAGAGATGCTGCTGAAGATGCAACAGTGGCTCCCTCAATATGACTTCCAGAGCGCTCTCCAGAAGAGCGTTATTTACTTTCGATTGTACACGCAGCACATGGGCATGAGCTGTACGTCTTGGTCCTTCGAAGAGCAATATCACTACAGATTTATGTGCTCCGAGCTCTTTGTGCACACGGAGGCAGACAGGAATATTTAGTGGAGTTTGCTCTCACTCCAGGAAAAACTCACAAATGGGAATAATTCTTACCCGTCGTATAAGCTGGATGGTCTTTATTTATGATGCTAACCCAAAAAAATAACCACCTTCTGCCCACCTTGCTCATGAGGAGTAATTCTCACTCTGCAGGTAGTGGGGAGGAGTCCTTTATAACTTTGGGTTCATGCTCTGTTTCGGGAGGTTTGGTCACGGGCTCTGCTCGATACTCAGTGGTCAGAGTTTGGCCATTTTCATTTGAATAAGGTCCCGCTACAGTTTAAAGTGGCCGTTGTTCTGGCTGGCTCTCAGCACATTGTGATGTGAACGTTCCCATAAACCGATTTGCTTCAGTCCCCAGGTGTTATCTTGTCTGCTTCTGGAAACCAGCCTTGCCACTTGGTGCCATTAACGCTTCCAAAGGACCGGTGCAGTTGGGAATCCTGGCAAAACTTAACCAGGAGTTTGATGCTGAGTTGCTTGGCAGGAGAAAACCTTCTTGTAGATGTGATATATCCAGCTTTGAAGGACCATCGTTCCACCCTGAGTGACCCCTGGCTGGGGAGCAGGATGGTGTGGGCGGTGAAGAGGAGGCCAGGGCTGCACCCGAGCATGGCTCCGATGAGAGATGGTGCTCTGTGCTGTCAGGTGCAACTCGAAGGTTTTTAGAAGTGACTCAAATCGTACCTGGGTGCTAAAATGTAAGATCTAAAACCTGTCAGGGGTTTTGTACTTTCAGCAATTAATTTTATGAACAGAGACCGCATCCTAATTAAAATTTATTGCATTTACTTTTAACCTAGGAATTTGTTAAAGGGACAAGTAACTGCGAGCACTGCTCTAAAATTAAAAACCCCTCATCCAAACCGAACAGCTCTTGGCTGAAATCTGTTGCAGGGGGAAAGCCGCGTGTCTCTTAATCCTCTCCTGTACCTGAAAAGCAGAAGCAGGGTGGTAATGCACATCTTCCACTTGGAATTTTCTCCGTTTCTCTGGTTAGAAACAGCTTCTGACTCACCAGGTCACGTGCACCACGTCAGCTGAAGGTCTTTTGGCAACACGTTGGCTTACAAAACAAAAGCAAATTATGCAAACTCTGAATTTGCATTTTTGAAGCAAAGCTGTTCAGGTCGGGAGGGTCTGGTAGGATTTTATCTGCTGGGGATCTACAGTGAGCTTGAAGGCAGCAGTAGCCACCTTGGCAGTGAGAGAAAGCACATTTAGTTCTCCTCATTCACCTGTAACTTGGCCATGTCGTTGGTGTGGACGTGTCCCGCCGTGCTTTGCTTGTCAGTGGAAATTCAGACTTAAACCCCTCAGGCACTCCCTGGTACCATTTGATTCAGGAAGGACTTCACAACTAGTTGGTCAAGGACACTCCTCATCATCCTCACCTCTCTGGTGACAGGGCATCTTGCCTGTGGACTTTAGCTGGCTTGTTTGGCATGTTTATTTAATAAAAGTTCAGCCTTCGCTGCTGTTTTGAAACAGTAGGCATGTGTTTATCCTCATTTCAGCACGCTGTCAGCAAGTATTTCCTTAAAAAAATATCCTCATTGTGATGTTCTCTCCTCTGCTGTCACTGTAGCATCTCTTGTTAAGCAGTGAGGTTAAGAGCAGCATCCGAAAGGTGCTGAGGGTACAATCCCACAGACGTATTAACAAGTCTTTCTCCTCCAAATGTCCTCTGGGTCTAATAATACTTGACAAAAGGTGTTGTTGTTGCCCAGCACTCACCACTGCTGAGCCTACCCCTGCTTTGTGCTGCTCCTGCTCATTTGAATGAGACTGATCAAACCTGCTGTATTATTCTTGAGCTGGAAGGAATTCCCATCTGTGGGAAGAGGATGAGGATGAAGAACTTTCCTACTTGACATAGAAATAAATACCCTCATTATCTTCACAGCTTTCTTGAGGCCCACAAGGTGGATGACATCACCTCCTGTAGACCCCTGGAAAACAGTAAAGCATTTCTAAATTAAGCATTGAAGCTGAAGATTCTTTTAATCTCTTTGCTGGGTTTAAATATATATGGATATTCCAGGATAGTGTGGAGGCTGCAGCTCTAATGTGAGGGTTCCACACCGTTCATAGCAGAAATTGTGTTTACAGGTTAATGTGGATGTGTGCAGATACACACTAACCTGTCCCAGAGCAGGCCGCGTACTTCACACCTTGTCTTTGCATGAATAAATTTCAGTAGATGGCATCAGCATTTCTGCACAAGCCGCCAAGACACACAGAAGTGATATTTGTAGTGTCCCGGCTGTACCAGTTACCACCCGTATCATGTCAGTCATATGGGAACTAGAAAAACCTGCATTTTCTTTATCATGTCTCCGAGGAATAAACACAACGTCCTGAGCAGGGAGAGGGGTTGCTTTAAACTTTGAACTTCCAGCTACGCTGATAGGTAGGAATAAATGCGGAATGTTTGCATATAAATTGTGTTTAAGTTTCAAATCTTTGGCTTTGGATATCAGGCTGTAGTTTTGTAGTACGATGAAATGCTTGCCAGCATTTAATATCCTCTGTCTTTTCGGTGACCATGCCGTGACCTCTCAAAATAAAAGTTGCAGATCGGAAGTAACTGGCTGAGAATGAGTGGTTGGTATATTCCAGTTTACATAGAAATGTCCTCGGTTAAAATATGGTTCATTCATCGGTCAAACCGTCCTTACTTCCTTTAATTGAATTAAGATGGGCAAATGAGAGATGTGTGCAAGACAGGAAAAAAAAAGAAAATTCTTTTACAAATCACAGTTATCCTTTTGATAGTGTAAACCGAATCGATTAGAAACGTCTCCCCGCATCTTTTACACGTGCACGGCTTGGAAACTGCAAATATTTCACGAAAGTGGAAATTTAAAATTGGAAATAGGAGAATGTAAATTCGATTTTACAATTACACCTAATCTAATTTTTCTTTTTGAGAAAGATAGATGACTATTATTTGATCGTATTTTATAGGCTGCTGCAGCCCCTTTAATCATTTTTGTAACTTGTTCATTTTAAAAACACTCTCGTGTACCTTCTGTCTCGGTGAACTGCAGCAGCAGCACCGACGTGAAGGAAGGATTTTAGCTGTTCACCATTAAAGTGAAAGATTTGGCGTGTTAGTTGGGAGAACTGGCCCAGAGCAGAGCTCATCACACAGGACTTCCAGAAGTACTTACATTTTGATATTACTGTCTCCTGCATTCCCTGATCAGTCGGTTGTCAGGAATCTGCTGTTTCTGTGACGCGTCTTTGGATTTTTGTGCTGTTTAGAAAAAGAAAAGGTCTTGGTTTGATTTTGAATTCAATGATTTAGAAGGATTTTTTATTGTAAATTATGAAGATTGGAATTATGAAGCGACAGTTGAAGCTGGCCTTTGCTCAAAAGGTCTTTTAAACAAGTTGGTTTAGGTGATTAGATGAACAGAATAGACTCTTCCAACTCAGAAAGGTTTAAACCTGCCTGGAAGTTTTGGTTTCCCCTTTGTTTTCCTCCGTTGCTTTTATTTAAGCCATGGGTAGAGAGCAGCCAGGGGTTGGCAGCGCGAGGGGATTGCTCCTGGGGCTGCTACCAAAAGGAGTCGTGTGAACGTTTGTACCCCACATCATTTTCAGTTGGAAATAATTCACTTAAATTAATAAACCTGCGTGTGCGGTTGAAATACCTTCAGTAAAAGGCACAAATTTCAAGCGCAGAAACTCTTGTTGGGCTGTGTTTGAATTTATGTAGAATACGATTGTCTATTTTGAAAACTTCAACTGTCGCTGTGTAATTCCAATCGTCAGAATTCCAATCGTCAGAATTCCAATCGTCAGAATTTACGATTAAAAAACCCTTATAAACTGTTTAATAAAAAAACAAACTGAGGCCTTTTCTTTTAAAAAATAAATAAATGGATGAGGGTTAGTCTGTTCTTTTATCTTATTTTTATGCGAAGTATTTTTATAGGGAGTTTTTTAAGTTTGCTGTTGTTGGCTTCTTGTGGGGCTGTGTGGAGAGCAGGATTTTTCACAGTACCTGTAGACATGGACCTTCAAAACCTGGATTTTTATCATGAGCCACAAGCTTTTTTTTCCTTTGAAGGTTTTAGGAAGTGTACCGTTTGGCTCCAACTATGGTGCCACACAATTTCATGCTTTTTTTGATAGCTGAAGAAGTACCTTGGAAGGTAGAAAATCCAGCTGTGCTCTAATGCTGTACTCGTATCCCTAGGCTGCTTTGGTTTTGGCTGGTTTCCTTATTGGAAGCTTTTTGTTTGTCCCCCAAAGAGGCACGTAGAGGAAAAAAAAAAAGGAAAAACGGCAAAAACGCGACTTCCATCACAAGAAGCTCGGAACACATTGACAACAGATTTGGAGTTATTTATTGATGGCTTTGCCCACTGGCAGTGTAAAATGCGTGTCAGTTGTCATCACCAGTAACAATTTCAGCACATTGTGTTCCTTTTTTATTTACACCAGTGGCAACATGCTTATAAACACCGTCACTGGGGGTAGGTCGGGAGGTCAGTGCTGGAGGTTAAGAATGGAAAGGGTCATCGGCTATTAACCCAAGTTTAGCAGCAAATAGTGCAGCCCTGTACGTACTGGGGCCTCGGCGCCGGCCAAACTTAGTCAAACTTCTGTATCTCAAGTAATTTGGCTGTGGGATGTTTTTTAGGGTTTGAATTTGGGGTTTTTTGGAGGGAAATTAATCTCTTATATTTTATATCTATGTCCATAGGTTCTTACTGGGCTTCCTAATCTTTGCACCAAAGCAAAACTGTTCGTTTAGGGCTTGGAAGCAGTGGGATTTTTCCACTGGCTTCCGCAGGAGCAGAGCTGGGCTAATCCAGCACGTCCCAGAATAAAAAAGATCAACAGCGGCAGCAATTGAAACCTCAACTCAGAACTGATGAGGTGGCGGCTTTTTATAAAAGATTTAAAAAAAAAAAAAAAAAGTGAAGTTTTTCTCTCACAAGCCAAAGGTTTTCCACCTTCCTCAGGTTTTCGAGGAGGATGCAAACCCAGGTTATGAAGAAGAACCTGAAATGGGGAGTTGCAGAAGGGGCGAGTAATTGGGGTGTGCAGCCCGGCACGTTGCAGGGCCCTGCTTTTGAGAAAGTGCAGCTCTCTAAAAACCAGCTCCCCCGAAGGTGTTTCCGAATGAGCGAGAAGAGCGTTGCTCATTGCTCAAAATACCTTGGCCGGTGTGTTTGCAGAGGATGGCTCGTTCCTCTGATTTATTCAGAGAATAGAAGGTTGCAATTGCAAGGCTTCAAGGGAAAAGAATATTCCCCAAGGATCTTTCACCTCCTCTTATAGAAGCTTTTATTTGAATGCTCTAAAGGCCAAGTAATTTTTTTATTATGTACTTTCTATGCTGTGTTTTCCGGAACCTTTGAAGGGTTTAAAAATTCATCACCACAAATATAAAAAAATAAAAGGAGTGCAAGGCTTCACCTATCCATTTCAACTTGTTACAGCGCAGTAATGAAATCCATCAGTGCTGTTAAAGGAGACAAAACTGTTCCCATTAATGTTCCCTGTATTTACAAGTGACACTGTGGTTTCGAATCGTGTACGGGCCTGAACATCCCTTCACCGCCGCACGCTCTGGAAGTTAATGTACCTGTTTGCAATTCCCTCCGTTCCCGTCTTTTTCAAGCATTTGACACAATGGTGTTTCCCCGGGAGCTCTTTTTGTCTCCTCTCCCAGCCGCAGCATCCAAATCCTCTGTTTAGAACCCTTTAAAGAAGCTGAAAATTTACAGTTGCAGTTAAACGCATTAGGTTAGTGTTTCCAGAGATACCTCGTGGATTTGAATACACAGATCTAATGAATTTTAATGGGAATGAGCTTTGAATTATGTAAAATATAGTAAGATGTTCATCTTGAACCAAACTAAAATAATCTCTTAAAGTAACATTTTAATACACAATTTATCCAACATAGATAATTTATACAAGCTTCTTTCAACCCGAAGCCTGTTCCAGTAAGCAGTGCTTCTGCCAAAAAGCTTTTCTTTTTTCGTACAGAATGGCGGGGTTTCTGAATTATACTCCAGAAAAGTCACCTAAAGCTGCCTTTACATTCCTGCAGTCCCGTTGTTTGGGTGTTCGGCGTTTGCTTGGTAAATCCAGCTTGCTCTCTGCTTCTCTAACGCATCTTCTGCTCACCCGTGGTGTGACAGTCTTAAAAGAAGAATTTGATTCATAGCCTGATACGTGCTAGATAGCGCTTATTGAAAGCACAAAGCCGCATTATTTATAGATATTACGTTTGCATAATACATGAAAGTAGAAAAATAGTATATTTTTTATTCCCCCTTGTTTCACTCTGAGGGGGGTGCTCCAAGTCAGGCTTTTCACCAGAAAGTGAATTAGTGACCTGCAGTGGAGGAGGCGGCTCCGTTCGGGGAGCACAGGGGGAGCGGACGACGCAGGGCAGCCCGAGGTTCAGTGTTCGGTGACATTACTCACTCATTACTCACACTATCTGCTGAAAATTATTTGTTTTCTGAGCCTAGCATCAGCGTTTTCAATCGGTGTAACCTATGGGGGGAATTACAAAACCTCGGCGTTGGGTTGTGTAACAGGACTAGATTGCTGGATTGATGCAATATGTGCACACCACTGGTGTTACTATTAATTTTCTGAATCAAATCCTGTGCGAGGAGCCAGATGGCTTGGGAGCATCTTGTCATCCCGACCATTGCGAACACATCTAGCCACAGAAAAAAGAAGATTGAACTGTGATTTCACAGATTTTTCATTAGTTAATCTGGGATAGAGAGGCTTCAAAGATCCCATCAGTTAATTCTCTCAGCACTTGTGGAAATTTCTGGCACATTGTGCCAAAGCTGGTTTGAAATCCAAGCTGCCTGCAAGAAGCTGAGCTCCTCTCTGCACTGATATTAAAAACCAGAAAAGGGTAAATAAAACGCCCCTTGTGTGGAATTGGACTGAAGCTGATGTTTTAGAAAACACTAAATACCTTCAATATTATGCAAAGTAGTCAAAAACTGTTGGAGTCCGTAATAATTTCCATTCTAAATGCTTCTAGAAGGTGTTTGCTAAATTCACGTTTTTCTGTATATACCAAGAGTAAAACAAGGGATTATTTTTTTTTCCCCATTCCTCTTGGCGAGCTGGAACGCCGCTTTCACCTTTGCAAACAGACCTACTAAATAATAATCAGTTGCAATCTGTGAATTTCCCTCCTCTTATCAATTATTAAGCATCATAAACCTTCTGTTTGGATAATCTTGGCACCACTTTAAGCGTTAACAGTAAATTTATTTTTAATTAAATCTGTGCATTGAGAATAAAACGAGGCTCTTCTGCATACTAAACAGAACACATATGCCACCTCGACTTATGATCAAAAAATCTGATAATGCTTATGAAAGTTGGAGAGGCTGGAGTTCATTGTCTGTGTCCCATTTAACTTGGGCAGTATTAGTTAATGAGATCACGGCCAAAGTGAGTAACTGCTGCTTCCTCCGAAGGGTCTGCGGAGAGCGTTCCCCTTTCACAAGTGCTTTTTTGATACCGTTCAAACCATTCTCCTGTCAGCTTAGCTACAGGTGACCTGGAAATGCAAGGGTATTTGAAATGCTGGGGATGTTTCCAGAGCAGTGCTTTGGGATACGCAGAAAGCGCTTTCCCTTGTTGGATGCGTTGATCTGAAAGTTGAAAGTTATGATCGTTGTAGGTCGTGATGATTTTTTAATTATTATTATTATTTTTATTTAGCTGATTATTCAGCTGCTGGTTTTTTCAAGGGCTTTAGTGAAGGTCCATCAGCTCCCCGCTCCCCAGGAGCAAAACCAGGTCTGTGGAATTAGCTCGGGAATATTTTGACGGTTTGGTTCAGGGAACTTTCTGGTATCTAATGGAAGAGGTGGCCAAGTGAAAATGCCTTTTCACGTGTGGTTTTGTTCACCTTTTAGCTAATAAGAGCCATGTCCGAAATCAGGGAGCCCTTCTGCAGGGGGCAGGCAGCCTCCTGCCAGCGCTGTGAATCTCATCATTTATTTTTTCGAAGCGGTACTCGCAGCTCGGGGCTGTGTGACATTAGCCCAAAGGGAAACACCGGCCGGGCGGCTCGCACTGGGCTGCCATTGTCTTATCTGTCACTGCAAGAACGCGTGAAGCTGTTTGCATAGCGTGCTAACTCTGTCAGGGTCAGTTCCAGTCTGCGGCCGCTAAAAATGAAAAACATGCCCCAACCGGGACAAGAGCAGGGTCAACAGCTGGCAAAGGATATGGCAATCATTTATATAAATATGCTTTCTCAAGCCCGCAAAAACAAAAAACCCCAACCCAACAGCTGGGAAGGGTTGGAAGTAGCCCCAAGGCTGGTTAGTTCCCTTCCAGATGGGGAGGTTAGACCGGGGCTAGCCAGGCTGCTCCACATAGACTTCCGATTCGCATTAGAAATGAAAAGAGTGGAGGAAAGGAAAAAGGAAGAAAAGCTACAAGCATGACTGCTCTGTTTTTCACCTAACTTAATCAAATAAGTGAAGAGTTTCCGAGACGGAAGGCTTGCATTTATTGGCATTCACGCTGGGTTTTCTGTGTTTATCACGGTGTCTGATACACTCCTTAACTGTTGAAAAGGGAAGCGTAGATATTCTATCGAAGAGTTTAGATGTAATGTCATGGTCATTTGTAGACAGATTGAAGAATCATGTGAAGATTTGTGCTCCGTTCGTGTCTTCTGAGTATTTAGATAGTCGGATCCGAAGGAAGGACAGACAAAGAAGTTTGTTGGCCATGCCTTGGAGTTTCAATTGACAGATACAGTTTATCCCTGTAAGTTGCCTTTACCTGTAACTGAGCTGTTAGCGCATTTTTATCTGTCAAGTCAAAAGAAGAATCCTAACCTTAACTGGTTTATAGCTACTAGTATTTGTAATGTGAAACATAATACTTCCCATCATAGATGGAAAGTCCCATTTTCGTTTCAGTTTGACAAAGATCAAGCCCTTTATCTACAGTTCTCTGTGGTTTGTGTTTCCTTTTAAGGTTTTCTTTAGCAGTTTACAGCACTGGTACTTTTCTACAGTGATCGCCCATGATAATTTTCTATTTTACTTTATGTTGGTGTCCTCTTCAGATAGTTAAAAACAAAAGCAATGCAAAACCAAGCTCCCATCAACTGAGCTCCTTCTGTGGCCAAAAGTAGGTACCTTAGGAACACTTCCCCAGTTCTGCCATGGAGAATCCTAAACCAACTTGGAGCTGGAGCATCAAGGCAAGCAGAAAATTAGGCAGCTGTGAGCCAGTGAACATTCTTTTCTTCCTTGCCAGTGATGTCAGGGAAGTCCTTTCACACTTGCTGATGGTGTTTTATGAACATTAATTTTACATTATGACTTCTTTGTTTCATGCCATCCTGACCAGTGATGTCAGTTCTTTGACAATCGTGAAGTCATTATTCGGACATCCAAACTGGAAACTTCTTCACACATGGGGAGGGGATTTCTGTCCTTTCTGCCACACGTGTTGGTGCGTAAAATCCTCCAGGTATGGCTAAAGCTGTATTTTCCACTTAGTTTGTCATAAGCGTGCCCTCGCCTGTCACTATTTGGGGAGCAAATTAGAACCATCTTTTGGTTCTTTCAGGAACTATTTGCAGAGAGGCTGAAGGAGCTCCAGCATTGCAGCTCGTCTAGCTGTGAAATCACCACTGTGGTGCAGGGGAGAGAAGATTTTTCAACTTTGGAACGTTCAGTCGCGCTATTACGGTTGGGAAAAAAGAAGTATCGCTCACGTTAGCTGTGTGTATATATTCATGGATGCGATATTCATCTTGTGCGTTTGATCTTATCTCTCTTCCTCTTGGAAAAGACCAGTAAAACAAGGTAATTTAAAACTACCTGAACACATCCTTCCACCTTACTGTTAGCCCCTGAAGTCATAACCTCCTGACCTCGGAGGTTACAGGTCTAGTGCTTTTTATCCTCCCTGATTTCTCAGTATCTGCCCACTTCCTCCCGACATCGGAGCCTTGTTATATAAGGAAATTAGAAACACCGATGGGGCCGTCCAGGGCTAGCAATCTCCACCACAGATAAGGGCTGGCCCCTGCTCTGGTGCAAGGGGAGTGCTGATTTTAAATAGAAACGTGCACTGGGGATAAAGCTGAAGAGGTTTGTGCAGTCACCAGCTAGGAGCACATTTACTGAAGAAATCAATCTATGTTTTTATTCAGTTACAGTCACTTGACTTTTTAAACTATATACCTTGAGACTTTTACAGCTTAAAAGAATATGTTAAAAAAAATCATAATACTTTAGAGATGTTCTAATGTCATAAAGGATTAACAGGAGGATTAATAGAAGTGTTAATAAACTTCTCAATATCTTTTGTAGTTGCTAACTTCGGGCTTCTGAATTTTTTTCTCCTAAGTTTTGGATTTCTGAGGTGTTCTGAAGGCCAGATACGAAGGGTTGATGCTGGAGATGGGTGTTTGAGCTGAGCTCTATCTGTGAGGCAGGGAGCTCGATGGAGAAATCCAGCATTGGAGGGCGAAAGAGAACACAGTAACGGCAAAGCCAAGCAGCGTCAGTTCTTCTAAAGGTTGTTGCTAGACTTCTGTCTTGACAGAGTTAATTTTCCAAAGTGCCTGCTTGTTTCGTGTCTGTGAAACAAAACTCAATAAAACCAGAGCTGAACAGAATCTAGGTAGCCTAAATAAGACAAGAAGTTTAAAGCAGTAGCTGGTGGCGGCGTATCAAGTTAAAGGTGAAGTGTGCATCGTGTTGAAACCCAAAAGTCATCTTTAAGACACCTGCATTCAAGGGTGTCTGTGTTTACAAAATAATAATTCAGTTATACTTCTGTAATTTTTGTTGTCTGTGAAGCTTAGGAT
>WEIS01102805.1:0-16373 GCA_013389965.1 Todus mexicanus
ACAAAATTCAAGGTGTTTAAAAATTAAAAACTTCACCTTTAACATTCTTTCCAAACCCCATAGAGGCAGGAACTGCACTGTCCGCTTGCATTTTGCTATTTGTTTTCTCTTTCATCACCTCATCATCACTCGAAACATCGTCAGAGTTCATCTTCTTTTTCTTTTTCTTCTTTTTATGTCGAGGAGGGAGCTTTTTCGGGAAGGTGAACATGGGAAATATCACCAGCAACATTGCAATCGCACAAAGGAGAAATCCACTCCACCTAATGCCAGGAGACAGGAACACAAATTAAATCTAACACATTACATGAAATAAAACCCCAAAGTGATTATTACAGACTGCACTGGCTGGAAGGATGTATTTGCAAAATATGGAACATTGACATTAAGAGTGAAGGACTGGTGCGGGGAGAGCCTGCACTGCACCAAAACCCTTAATTAGATGTTTCTGTTGGCTCGTCTACTGATAAAGGTGTTTATCCAGAACCCACCAAGTATTATGAAATAGTGTCAGCCTTGAGTTCCCGTAAATTTTCCCTTTGGGTAGTTGTTCAGGAGCAAGCGCTGAGAAGATGATCCTCTGCAGAGAGGACACAATCACTTGCCCAAGAAACAAACACATCTGGCCTCAGATCTGCAATGCAAAGATACTGCAAATTGGATTTGTAAATGAAGACAAACTGCTGAGCACGTTTGCGCACACAGTAAACTGACAGCTGCGTGTAGCACTGGTTTGCTTAGAAAGATTGTGCAGGGAGCTTCTGCCAGGCAAATCCAAGTCACTGGAAGTTTTGACTAGTTCCAATATTACGTAAACGGAAAATCCACCATTCATTTTAGCTGATAACATCCCCGGATTAAAGCCCAGACTTTTAGGAGGATTAGTCAGCACTATCAGACAGGAATAAATCGGCAGCCTGAGTAAAAATGTAGTAACAGCCCTCTCAGGATCTCTGAGGCAGAAGCTGCAAAGACAGTGATTAAAGAAATAATCTGTGGCAATAATGTGCAGAAATCTGAAACCACCCACTCAGTGGGAACCAGTGAAGGAGACCCGGCCCATGATGAGGCACAAGATGAAATTCAAATTCGAACGGACCATTACAGCAGCACACTCAGTGTTGGACGTGTCACAAATGCAGCACTGGATGCAATTACCCGCACTGTCTACACTTCACAGCCTCCTGGAGAAATAGCAAAGAACTGGAAGACAGGCTAAAGACAGTATCAAAAATAATGACACCTACAATGGGAAAGAAGAGGTCAAAACCAGATCTGTGTTAATTAAAAAGCCCTTGATTTTACGTCTTCTAAAGTCAAAAATACGCAAGAGACTAGCTCAGAGGCACCTGCACAAGCCCCAGGACCTCAAACAGAAGCAATTAAAGCTGAGGAAGGGCCAGACAGTGTTGGAGGAATTCCTTTAAACTGCTTGTGTGGAATGCCTATGAAAGACTACAGGGGAAGATCCAAGCATTAAACAGATTCAGCACCAGGCAAACACTCAGGAAAGTGTCAGCGCAAAAGAATTTGATTCAAAGCACCTGACAGATCGCCAAGGGCTACTCCAAAAACTAATGAGATCCCTCTACAGCACAGGAACATTTGAGACAACAGCGTGATGGATGGTGTCTAACAGACACCTCTCCAGTTACCACAACCAAACAAAAGGCAGTTTCAGATCTTTGGTGGCACAGACAGCCAGGCTGTGACAGCCCCAAGCACATACACAAAGAGCCCAGGTGTGCAAAATCCAGGAGTGTAAACCCAAACTTGAGAAAGAATCAGGTCAGAAACAACCCTGAAAAATAACTACTTTATCAGGTTTTACAAGAGATAAACCAAGTTACCCGCCCTGCATGTCCACAATATACCTCTTAGAAAGGAAGAGCTTAAGTAAAAATGGGCTTTAGTGCAATTTTTCTTGCTATATATCAGAGTTACTGCACTGCCTATTTTGTCTGCAGTCATTACCTCCTTCAATGATGGAATTTTTTTTTACAGGATCCCTGTGATAAGTTAAGCTATAAACTTCAGAGCTGTAATAAGGGGAAGATGGGAATCAAGGACACCCATCCCCTTCAGAGGAGACAAGGCTGACAAACCTCCACTACAACCGCCCATTAACTTATCTCCGCTGCACTCTACTTCTAAAAAGCATGTCAGCTCAAATAAGTGCTAGGCTGCTTTTATATTTCAAATTGTTAGATTACATACATAAAAAGAAACTTGGCTACACGGCACTTCCCTGCAAGGAGAAAATGTCATGGTCCCAGCAAAGAGGTTTAATTGGAAGGAAAGTCTACGTTTGCAGAGCTCCCTGCAGCCAGTGAGCAGCAAGGGACCAAGGACCAGTCCTCACATCGTGACAGTCTTCATTTCAACAGGTAGATAAAGCTTCAGAAAGAGAAGAGAATGAGGTGCAGAAGCTATGAGCACTGTAATATCAAAGCCAGTCAAAACTTCCAGTCACTCCGATTTGGCGCACAAAAGCTTTCTGCGCAGTGCTTCTAATAAAAATGGTGTCACACATGGCTGTTGGTTTGGCAACAGCCTTTGTGGTGGGTTCCAGCCCTCTAATCATTGCTGTGGCCTCCTCTGGACACGCTCAAGAATAGGTTCCTGTCTTTCCTGTGCAGAGGGCTCCAGAGCAGGCCCTCAATGGCCTCCTGTCTGGCCATCCCTGTGCTGAGTGCTGGCAGTCAGCACCCACAGCTGTCAGACAGCCCTGGAGCAGCCAAGAGCAGGTTTTCCGCACAACATGCCCATGTGCCTCTGCGTTGAACACTTACTTGCTGCCAGAGGTCAACACATAGTCATCAACAGACACCTCCTCTCTCTTAGCCTCCTTCTACAACCTTAAACAAGCCCTCAAGGGATACAATTTCCCTACCTCAATTCCCCTATCGGCAATTTAGACGTTAGTTGTGAAAACTGCTCGATCCTCACCAGTTTCCGATGAATCGGGGATCACTCTGGTCAATATAAACAGTTGTCCGAGGATCAACGTAGAAACCAATAAGAAGTCCTCCTAGCAAGTATCCAGCTGCCGGACCAAGTGCTCCCATTACGTACATCATGGCTGAGGAAACAGAAGGGCAGAGTTGTACATCAGTAAACAAATGTTTCATTAGTTACTCTCATGTAAATCCCAACAGTGGATAAGGCAGGGAGTTTTGTACCCTAACACCTCCAGAGCCCTTTTCTGCAGCCTTCAAAGGCTGAATATACTGAGACATAAGTCAGTAAAATAACTTTGTTGTTTTCCTCCTCTAATCGGACCAAATGACAACTTCAATACACTTTGCATTTGGGAATACATACCCTATGTCCCTATTGCACCCTCAGACAGACACAGTGTTAACCCTCTGATTTATTTCAGTAATACTAGTACCAACTGAAGTTGCAAGGGCACAACATCAGTGGGCTACAGCAGGCTCTCCACCTTCTGGGTTCTGGAAAATCCACTTGGGTTAAAAAAGTAGCAGCAAGGGTGTGTGTTGCTCAGTCCCTCCCGTCCCCCGTGTGCACACACATGTCACCACGCAGAGTTTATCACTGGGTTAGGAGGAACTCTACTGAAAGGTCCCATTGTTCAGATCTTGGAGGCACGTCACCATAGTACAACTGTTCATTTCATACATGTACGAGGCAAGCAGAATTTGACCTTTATTCTATTTTCAATGAAATGTTCAGGATTTGCAAAGTCCTGCGAAAGCTACAGTGTGCATTCTGTATATTCTACATATACATATATGTTGGCTTTTTCCTGTCCAAATAGTATCCCAATTTTAGTAGATTTTGCGGAATAACTTTCAGTGACATAGAAGAACAATCCTTTTACATCCGTAGATTTCAAATTCTTACTTCAAAACATTAACTGTCATTAGCATGAGGGTATTAGTTGGCGAACAGAGATACAAAAGGTAAAATGAACCCTCCACAGGCATGGAGCAGAGTGGGAAGTCCAGGAGTGTCATCCAGCTATTGCTGTGATTAATTCAGTGTCCTACCAGTTGACTAACACTCATCCTGAAAGAACAGCACAAGGGAGAATAAAAACAACAAAACAAGAAAATCCTCACATGAATCTGCAAGAAAAGCCCCGTGTTTACAGGTTACTGGTCCACAACCTGAGGAGCGAGCTTTAACACAAACGGCAAGGTGAACTTTATATAATCCTGATGGTGTGTCCATGTGTCAGGAAATTTAGAGGGCTACAGGGAAAAGGAAAGAGTCCACTTGGAATAGTGCAAGCCAAAGAAGCACCACCATGCTGTGATGGTAGAGCATCCTCTCTGGTCCTACTGGCAGCACATCTCAGAAAGCTGAGCCATGCTGCCACTGGAGAACGAATCGCAGGATATTTCTCCAGGGTACCCAGCAGGTTTTAATTTCCACACAGACCAAGCTGATAGGCAGAGGTTTTGGTGGAGAACGTCTCCTCTGTTCCTCTCATGTCCCAGCACTGTGATGGGGCAGCAAAGCAGAAGCAAGCGCAGAGCAGCTGAGACACACTGCTCCCGTCACAAAAGTGAGTTAACCTCACCCTGCCTGAATTCACCCACACAGAAGCCACCCCACAAAACATAAGGTCTCTCGTGAGCCTGAGGAGACAAACCCGAGGAGCTGTGAGCAGAAGCCAGCCAGGCTTCCCAAATGCTTTTAAGACAGGAAATCTACTCACTTCCTTCTCTTCCTCACAAACACCCAGCCAAGCCCATCTATACATGCTTTGGGAGTTTTCCTTTAATGTGGTTATTTGCTCAGGAAAACAAACAATGCTTTGAGCGTTTCTGCTGTGCAGATAAGAATGTACAGACCAAATCTTTAAATCACTTCCTTTCCAAACGTATCAGTGTTACCATGGCTTTAGAAGTCCTTCAGATCCAGTGCTCCACTTGAAACAATAAATAGAGCAACAGAACCACTCCAGTAGCCTCCCTTGATCTTTTTATAGAATGTATTTGTCACCATTTTCACAGGCAGATCCTACAGATCTAGGTGACAAGTTTCTAGAGAAGCATGGCCAAAGCGTACTTAAACATGTCTACCGTGCAAACCAAAGGAATGGTCCAGCTTAGCAATCCATTCAATACTGCTGGGAGTAAAATTAAATACAAATATGCCCTTTGACTTGCCAACGCCAGATTAAAAGCATCAGGTTTATTTTTCTCATACAGATTTACTGCTAAGATATCAAAAACAACCTAAACCCTGTGCAAACCACTACTCCAAATTACATTAAACGCCTTTAACATCCCAAATCCAAGAGTTAACTAGTTAGATCATTTCATAGTCTTATTTCCCACTCATTCCAACACTGAAAGCTAAATCCCCAGCGCTGAATCCATCACTCGCATCACTCCAAGTCACTGGGGCTACTCTCATGAGGCAGGTAGGACTTGGCAGGACATGGCACTTCTCTCCTGTTACCCAGTGATGCTCCTAATGAGAGAACATCGAAGCCAGTGGCTGTCTTGAAGAGATACTGGAGCAGCCTCTTGACTCACAGTCATTCTTTCCGTTAAGTCATGTCAAATGGGAATATCTCATCTCTGCCTTTTAATTGCTTGGCTTTGTTTTGTTTAATGCTTTGGCAGTTAAGGCTGCATTTACACTTTTAATTTTAATTAGGGACTATCCCCAGGCATGTGCTTATGGACGTTGTTGATCTGAAAATCTTAAAACTAATTCTCATTTCTTCAGTGTAACATTCTCATTTCTTCAGTGTAACTCCTAACTAACCTAGACTGAAGCTGGGTTGTTGATTTGCCCCTCATCTCCTTTTCTTCAAGTTATCATAATTGAAACGCAGTAAGCTGTGCAAGCTGAAATCTGGCCTGTACGCAGATCTCGCCACCAGGCTGATCATCAATGAGCAAACAGAAGGAGACTGCAGTATTTTTAAAGTCTATGAATTTAAAATTGCAGTGGGAAAGCCCAGGACCACAGCTACAAGACCACCAGAACTTAGCCCAGGAGAGTATTTCAGAATATTTGCCTCTGTCCTAGTTTTACATCATGTTCATGCAAGTCCAGCAGCATAAGCAGACAGAAACACACTGCTCAGGTCCTCTCATTTCTGGAGCTGAGAGAATGCACCAACTCTTAGAGGAGAAGCAGGGGAGAGGGAGAGCCTGGTGAGGTTTATCAGACACAGGACCAGATGTTAGAGTATGCACCATGGGGAGAACCAGGCATAAGCACCAGCTCCTTGGCAACCTGTGTGCCTTAAACACCTGATGTCTATGGAGCTGGGCTTCACTGGTTATTGTGCACAGACCAGGTCATGCCACACAAGTATCTTGAAATTCAGAGGCACGTTTGACACATTTTGTGTATTTCATCATTATCCAAAACCAGCCCCTTTGTGCCTAGGAAATAAACTGCAAGGAAGAAAGAGACAGACCAAGTATCTCCTGAAAAGGAAGGCTAGCTGCCAATAGTCAGAATTTCTCTATATATTCACTTTCCCCTTGCCCCATCAGCAAGACAAGAGAACAAAGAAGTACAGGGGGAAATTATTTCAATCATGTTCTCAGAATTAATTTCCTTTCAAAAATTGCTTTCTGCCTAGGAGGCACAGGTTAATTATTGAAAATGTTGGTGATCGTTTCTCCCTTGACTACTTCTCGCTAATAAACTGCAAAGAAGGGTGAGCCAAAGAGCATTTCTTCTTGTTTTCTTTGTAAATTGCACTTGCATTTTCATCTTTCAACCGAAACAACAGGAATTGCAGTTCATTACTCATATCTGACTGAAAATCTGCCTGTAAGCAAAAGCACATTATTCCAGTAATTTGCAGATGACCCTGTTAGTTTTATTAACATTTATTGCGCTGCTGAAGAAGATATTTTTCTACATCCAAAAAGCTTCAATAGCCTCAGTAAAAAAGAAAACATCAAATAAGAATTGGTAAAGTGAAATGCAGAGCTGTATAGTCATACTTGAAACCAAACTGAAAATATTATTACAGGCCAAAGAGACTGCAAAACGTTTCCATCCACATGTAACAGTTATAAATAGCCGGGGCTATTTGTTTTGGACAACAACATCACTTCATGAAAACCTCCGAAGTTTCAAAATTTGCTCTTTTGTTCTCATAGGAAGAAATATTGTTTGGCCATTTGCACGAAATTGGAATTACGCTGAAATGTTTGTTTCTGGAAAAAAACCCTGAGTTTTTGGTTCTGGGCAGGGGTTTATCCTTCTCTGTGCCTCCACAGAGGGATCATAAGCGAGATGCCAGAGTTCAATCCACTCCACATCGGCTGGGACACAGCAGCTTTTTGCTGCAGCATCAAAACGAGTCTTTACCATTCAAGCACAGTCTCCTTATCAACAACAGATAGATGACGACAAGAGGCTTGCCCTGTCTTCTCCATCCACTGCCCACAACAAAAAAGCTTTTGGTTTTGATCCAAGAGCAGAATGTTATTAATGGCTCTAATCACAACTTCTAACAGAATTAGGGCAGGAGAAGCAAAACCATCTAGAAGGAAACAGTTCTCATCCAGACCTCTGAGAGCCAGGTCTTAGATCAACATCACCCAAGTCACAGAACTCATACCGTGACAAGCCTGACCATGAACCACATGGCCCCAGTATCAGCAAAGCAAAACCACCTTCTGTATATCCACAACGTGGATTCACTGAACTAAAGAGTCCTGGGATTTAATACCTTAAAGAAGTAATAACCCTGAGTTAGGGAAAGGGTTGCCTTCACCCTTTCATAGAAATCCCAGTCTATGGAGAAATGGCATCAAGAGGTGCCCCAGCACCTCCTTCCTTCCCCATATTTAAGGGGGCAATGGATGTCCCAGGGTGAAACAAATGGTTCCTGAGGGACCCTGGCACTCCTGACACGCTCCTGTGATAAATAGGATGGAGAAGCATGGAGCTGCTGCTATTGACCTCTGGAAAGACCCTGTTCAACCAGTGAGATCAAGGGATGTGAGCTGTCAGAGGCACACAAGAAATACAGAGATCTCGGTCATAGAGAAAAGAGGGGATTCAGTTCCACAAGAAACCAAAAGGAAGGGAATTCACTTGTATTTTTGTTTTGGACAGAAAAACCACCACAAAGACCACCTGTTAGTAACAAACTGTTTCTATAAACACACGTGATTGCTCAGACAATTCCAGTCAGGGTCCTAAGAGAAACGAAGGGGCGCAAGGAGATACCAACATGTAAAGTCAATAAACAAATAGAAAGTATGAAAATATTTTGGTTTGGCATCAAGTAATGTGTTTTTACATGGTTTGGTTTTGTACGCATCAGGTAAGAATAACTCCCTACTTTTAAAAGCTAAGCTGTAGTCCTACATAAAGGGCAAAATAATGCAGTGTAATTTAAACATTTCAACATTATAAAAAAGAAATCTTTTCTACATAAAACATTAAATCAATATCCCAAAAATCAAGATTTAATTAAATCCTAATTTGCCAGAGCAAAGACATCAGCATCTCTTTATTAGTGCTGCTCAATGGCATAGTTTAAACACCAAGCGCAGCCCTGAAATAGTAATTGCTCTTACAAAAGGTTAGTACTCCTTAATGGTAATATGGTAATTACATTTGTCTTCCTTTTTAAGATATAAATAGTCACTGTGATTTAGGGCTCCATTTGCAGCTCATTCCCAGGCACAGTAAGATATGTTAATACGTTAATAAAAATATAGTATTACTAACTTGCAATGCTAGTGCATTTCCAAGAGAAAATTATGTATATTACAGGGACTCTTCCAAGGTATTTCCAAACACCACAGACAGTCAATGTACAAAACTGGAAATAATTTAAAATCAGCTATAGTTTTGCTAATGAGGTAATTTAACCATTCGGCTGACATATTTGGGAGAAAATTGGCCAATATCTTTGTACTTAAAAAAAAAAAATACAGGCCGTTCATTCTGCTTTTTCCTCTCTTCTACGAGCAAAATTGGACAGGACAGCTTTGTCTCTCAGCTCCTTAGCTTAGCACGTTATTAAGCATATTGTTATTCTCCAACAGTAAAGGAAGCGTTCACATTTCGCAGGCAGACATGAGCAAGAGGCTGTGGACAGACGACCTTCAGCCAACTTTAGGCACGCTTTCATTGCAGTAACATCTTTCACAGGATAGTTAACTCATATTCCCAGGGACGTGGCAGACACTGTAACTGCGAGTGGCTCATTTTAAGCTGGATGGTTTTATACAACTAGAGCTTTGCACAGGGATAACACCATAATGAAATCTGATTCAACACAGATGTCAGAGCCAATGAACGTAACCGTCCCTTCTGGCCCAATAAAGCATGAAATTACCCCACAGATTCTCTTTTTGTCTCCAATTCAGCAGATCTTGCAGAAGAAAAAAAAAAAAAAAGTCATCATCCTTTGCAAAGGAGGATGCCCAGAGACAAGCAACCTCCTCACCTTCCCTTCCTGGCCACACTGCCTTGAGACACCTCCACAGCCCTTACCCCAGTAAGGTAAGGACCAGAGCCATCCCTGGGCCCTCTACACCTCTCACTGGGGTACCAGTTGAGCATTTAGCCAAGGTAGCCCCAGAACAGGCAGCCTCAGTGTCAGCCAGGGAACCTCCAGCAGTCCTGAGCCACCCTGGGGCATCCGCCTGACAGAGAACTCAAGAGCACCAAGAGCAAGAACATCCCAAAAACCAGGAACTGGTGCTGATGCCTGGACACAGAGAAACTGCTCAGCCAGGCTTAGGAAATAAGGTATTAAGTAGCTGTGAAAATAAAATAAATTTCATGACTTAAGATTTTGCTTACTCAAGCAATTGGGTGACTGTTTTCCTCTACTATCTTTGTCCATTTGCATCCCTTCTTGGAGAGAATGTGGTTTTGGTTATTTACATTGGGAGGGTTCACTTGGAAGATCACACTCATGCA
Organism: Todus mexicanus; assembly: GCA_013389965.1. Lineage (NCBI taxonomy): Eukaryota > Metazoa > Chordata > Aves > Coraciiformes > Todidae > Todus > Todus mexicanus. Next base: position 9,898 of record WEIS01102805.1, read on the forward strand.
CACAATCCGCAAACTATCGCAGCTTCCAATCAGCTTACCACAAGCAAGTTATTTGTTGAAACTTCACCCTGATGTTTGCAAAGAAAATCAAATCTGAGCCCCAAATCCCACTGAAATTCCCTGCAAGTCAGCTCCCCTGACTTCCTTAGACTCCTTGGGAAATCTTAACCTCAGTTACTAAACTCTGTCAGAGAGAGATTGACAAGGAGGTCAAAGAATGATACTGAAGCTGCTGGGAATAACTAGGACTGCAAGTGTTACCCGTGGTCTCTGGTACTGTCAGAGCTTTTCCAAGTCAAATGAAAATCGATCTGGCATCTTTCCACCCCATGGGAGTTTTCCACATGTGACAGAAGAGAGATGTCTTCACACACTGGTGGACCCTTAACTACATTTTCAGATTCACACTGATACATCTGCCAGCAAAGCAAGTGGAAGCACGGAGGTCACACGTGGAGAAAAGGCACAGAAATATTAATCACCAGGAAATTTAACCATCTAGTGCTCCTTCGGAGAGCATATATACAGTACACAACACATCTCTATCTTGCATGTTCTTCACTGCCACTGTAACCCCTTGTATTTATAACCTGAACTATATTGTCACGCGATTAATTTACGACAGCATAGACTGAGTTTCAATACAGCACTCACAAATATTTATTAAACACGTACACTTGAACTAGATGACCTTTAAGGGTCCCTTCCCACCCAAAACCAGTCTGATTCCATGAGGAAAAACTCCTGGAACAGAGGAAAGAAAGGGAGTGTGTCTATTATGGGGGGGTGATCAAGCCCTTATCTTTTTTTGATTTAGCATTTTATCATTTATTTTCAATATCCAGTTTCACATAAAACCAAACAGGGCTTATACTTTAGATGCTGTTTGATGCAAGCATCCCATTAATGAATAATGTATTACTAGTAATTACAGCATTACCTTGCAAATTTGTATTTACAAGCACATGAGAAGCATATCTATGAATAACATACCTACAGCACAGGAGCTTCAAACATCTGCTGGCTGACCAAGAGGGGACAGCCTTCAGGGAAAAGGGCCTCCAGATCTCAAACTGGATCGTATTAGTGCTCCTGCACAGAGGAAATCACTACAGAGATCATCCTTTTATTAACAAGCACTGCTGAAACCCATCAGGGGAGTGCACACAAAAACATCAGAACAGGTAAGCCCGAGGCCACAGAGCTGGTATTCTCAGTGGGAGCAAATAGAAAAATCCATATTGTCCAGTCTGCTGGAGGCTAAATATGTCTTGAACAGCGTGTTGGATGAAAACAGGAGCAAGAGGAGGTACACAGAGCGATCATCAAACCGAAGGGGACATTGCTTGTATTTTCCACCCAAGAATGCATGGAAGTTGAAATGCATAACAAGAATTGAGAAGTAAAGAGGAAAAAGCGCATCTCAAAATGTCAAGCTATGAAAATAAGTATACACCGATGGCTAAACTTATTCCATCTAGAGTCCTTCTGCCATCCAGCTCAGATTAATAAAAATTACACCTGTTCCCAAACTGCTTGCACAATGGAAAAGAAACCCTGGTTTGTTTCTCCCCAAATCGGTCTGGCAGTTTGAGAAAGGTTTGATGAAAGACATGCATTTGCATTACTTCACGTTACTTGAACACATTTGCTACAAAAATCCCAAGCACGGGTTTTTTCCCTCTTTAAAGATGACAAAGCTTTGCAGACCTCACCCTGCTCCCATTGGGTTTCAGAGGCACCTCTTATCTGCAGGGAGAATACAAACGTGTAGCAGTTAGTCGTGATTTACTAGCCTTTCTAGAAAGCTTCTCTGAATCTAATGCTCATTTGATGCCTGGCTCAAGAGCCACAAGACCGGGGCAGCAGCAACCTGTCCTGACTGCGGCCTCCCTAAGCACAAAAGGATTAGGATTAATTAAACGCCTCCAGCCCTTCCTCTCCGCTACAGATCTAACTGCTCCTCTCCTCCGACACTCGTCCCATGCCTGAGCCAGCTCAGTGTTCCAGCTGGTACGAGGGGCCTACAGACAGCAACTTGAGTTGCTTCAGACCCTGCCAGGATGCCTCATACAGCAGCTCAAACGTTCTACACAGACTATGGGATCTTACGGTTGTTCTTCACATGAATTTCTCCTATTGGGAAATGAGAGGAATCATAGAACTCAAAATCTGCGGCTGTTTCAAAAGCAAGTGCATCTATTAGGAAGGTGAATAGGAAGGTCCCGATTGCGGCTGTTGGTGCAGTTGTGAAACATTAACATTTGCAACTGGAGAGACAGAATTAGTTAATGTAAAGATTAAGGACTAAAGAACCCAGGAGATAGATGACAAGTCTGTTTATCAAAAAAACAGCTCTGAACTGATGACACTGACTCGCGCTCTATTATTACTTGCTTCACAATCCCACGTAAGAAGATTAGTCTCCTTTGGCACTGTAACAACCAGAGACGGCGCAGCTCCCAGGGGTGGCAGAGGGGCTGCCTCCCACCGTCACCCCCACACGGCTGGTCAGCAGCTCAAGGCTCCCACGGCACAAAGCCACCAGCTGCCAGTGCCCTGAGCTCCACAACGATTTGTTACTCAACAAAACAAGAAGGGAAAAAAGCAAAGAGTCAATAAATCCTTTGTTTTCCATTTAACAGGAGTGCAGTACAGCCCAAATTAAGGGCAGAATCGGTATTTTTCAGTCCTCTGCGCACGGGAAGAACTGCGCTGCTCCCTCCTCACGCTCCATGTCCTGATTCAGGAGAAAAGCTGCCGACAGCAGCAGTCCTAAGAGCATCCAGGGACTCTGACAGTCACAAGGGTTACGCCACCGTCTCTTCTAATGCTGTGCTACTAATTCCTCTGATATCTCCAGACAGGCCCTGCAAACGGCGGATTAACCCAGCACTGGAGAAGTTGCTTAGCCCAGCAGTTGTACTTCGCAGAAATCCTAATGCTCAGACCACAAAATAACTGATCTGAGCGCCTTATTAAACTCGACAAGTTAAACTCACTACATTCCTAACACACCACACCATTTTTGTCGTGTCAGGCACATCTCAAACAAAAAGCAGTTGGCTTCTAGCATAGGATACCTAACTGCTAACAGAAACTTCACAGCTATCAAACTCTTCTACCATGACCATTCAGCAGTCTTAATGCTGCCTGGACCAGTTACATCTTCTTGTCCTACAACAAAGTGGTCAACCTTGACCTGTCGGCTAGTGAAAGATTTCAGTTTGCCCACTGCGGCAAACAATGAGGTGCCTTTCTTCACACACCCTGAAACTGTGACATATGGCAGATCCCTCCTTCAGTCCCTGCAGCCCTCAACGTGGGTATAAATGCACCTCTGAGAACTAGAACTTGGAGTTTTCTTGAAAGCACTGCACCAGACTTGGGGTGAGCTGCTCTTTTTGTAGGATTAAATTTGGGAATGCAGGGGAGGATGAAGAGGGGAACGAAGCTGAAAGGGAGTTAATTATAGATCTGATCATAAACAGCTTGCTTTTACCTTATTCAAACACTTAAAATATCACTGCTTACTCAAAGGAGTAACAGCCGCTCTAATGACATCGGTGTATGACCTCCTATAGTTATATTCCTCTATTTTTCCTCTGGTAAATTGAATCTCTCATCCTTACCATAGGCTGAGAAGGCACTCACATACTTCTGACTCATCAGGTTTAAAAGCCTTTTTTCAGCTCTTCCCATTAGCTGTCCTAGCAAACCTGTGTCGCCTCATTCCTCAAAGAAGCCTGGTCATTTTTTATCACACCCAAGGCGACATGAATGAATTCAAAGGAACTTCCACCAGCCAGCTCTATCTGTGCCATTGGAGTCACTGTCCCGTTAGAGCATTCACTCACTGAGGTCAGTGACTCCACAGAGCCTCTATACACCAGCAGAGCTCAATCGCTACCTAGGAGTTAAGATGTAGAATACAGCTCTTCCTTCAAGCACCAACCCAGTCCTCAGCTCTGCTTTTGAAACGTTATTTTCAGGAGGGCATTGCTTCACAGTGACACAGTGCTGAGTTCAGAGCCTTTTTCACTCTCCTCGCCTAACAGGACCAATGTTCCTCCCATAACACAGCGCAGGGGTGATAAACTAACACCTCCTTGTTTCAGACAGCCCCGAAATCCCACTTCCTTCCCTCAGCCATGCTAGCAGCAGAAGAAACAGTTTTCTGTGATTTCTGTTTCAGGCCGGTCATGTTAACTTGCCAGATAAAGGCTGAACGTATGTGCCCGCACACCACCGCACCGCACACACAGAAGTTGGTGTGTTATCGGTATTCCCCCACAACTAGAACATTTCCAGGGGATACCCCCGCTATTTCTGTCATTAGGCAGCTGCATGAAATCAAGTTGATATCAACTGCTCATCACATTTACAGGACCCATGCCACCAACACCAAACCTCCCTTCTCCTTCACCGCTCCTGATTTTCCTTCAGCTGAAACATCCCACCAGAGCAGCATCCCCAGGGTACTCTGCTCAGGAATTTTACGTGGTTTTCACCTCCAAGCCCATGAGGTGATTCCTTCGGGACCTTTGATGGCAAAGACAGCGTTCAGCTGTCTCACATAGAGCAAAATCTACTGAGTCAACAGCTCAGCTGAATGCAGCAACCTCTCTCCAAGCCCAGGGAAAGCCTAACACACAGCAACACCTGGCAGTATCTTACAGAGTATTTTCTTTAGATGTTTCCAAGCTCAAATGAGGCTTGCTTGACACATTCTGTTTGAGTAACTACAGGTTAGCAGCCACGACAGCATGCTCACAACTATTTCCCTACCTACTTTGGTTTATCTACTAGAACACATTACTTAGAATGACTCCTGGGGAGGTCAGGTATTCATATTTTAATCTAAGCGGGGACTGAAATGAAGGACAAGGGGGAACCAAGATGCAATGGAGAGCACTTGACTTCAGGAGCACACCGGCACCTTTGAGTGCCTACGGGACACTCAAAAACAACTGCTGTGAAAAACAGTGGGATAAACTACAGCTTGAGTTGTACTAAGAGTACAAAACGGCAAATGAGATGGTATCAGCTAACATATAGATTATTGAAATACTTTGGCTTTAGAAAATAGCTTAATTAATCCAGAAAGGAAAGGACACAACCACAAGAGAATCCATCTAGGATCTACTTTCTATCACTCAGAAGAAGCTGAAAACAGACAGATAAATATGAAAACTAGTTACTAATTTACAAAAGCTCACTAAATTCCAGCAACTCAGGAGCTGGTTTCAGAGCAGCACTGGATTTTAAGAAAATCAATGCTGAGACACTCTTGAGGCTTTCACTCTAATCCTGTAAGCACCAAAGATAGCAGGCACCGAGGGGAACCGTCAGATTGAGGTCCTGCTGTGCTCGGTGCCACACGAAGAGAATGTTAATGTCAATATAGGCAAGGAAAAAGATGGGAGCACCCAAAAAATATCCCGGCAAGCTAGCAAAAATAAAGCAAGCTACTGTAAAGGAACATGCATTGAAAATGGAGAACAGAACCAAAGAGGAACAATGCAGGTGCTTGCGATCAGTGGACACACAGTACCGCTCTGCAAACACCGTGCGTGATACAGTTTGTGTTTATTTCTTTAAATAATTTTTGCATCCTCTTGTTCAAATTACAAGCAAAATCACACGAGTTTGCTTTGACTGCATCTCCTCCAAATTCGCCACAAAATGTAACTCATACCAGAGTACAATGTTTTTCACTGGAGCAATTTGTCTTTGCTGCCAAGAAAGTTGTTTACCTCCGCGAGAATCAGTGCTTATAGATTAGACTACCAGGTCTAGTGGCAGCATAGAATAGCTCTCGAGTTTGTGTTGGTACTTCCTGATCCCTCAGGTAAGAACAAATTCCCTGTGGCAGAAGGGAAGGGAGGGGAAGCCCCAGGTTCATTAGCTCTCCAGTTAGCACCAGGCAGCACGTCTGAATTTCTGGTTTTGGGATAGCACATCGGACACCCAAACTCCCAACTGCTCACCAGGACACAGCCCATACTTTTCCATGCTGCTGGACACTGACATATTCTTTCCCATCATTGGAAACATCCCGGCTTTTTCTGGGCACTTGGAAGGAGTTGGGGTATGGATCTGGCCGACTCAGGAGAAATGAGCTTGCGTGCACACTGCAGAGTCGCCTGCTGGGGGAACTTTGCCAGCTCCAGTCCACGTGCCCAGACAGTCCAATAGATCTAACGAAACCGCCAAACTAATACCAATGCAAACATAAAGTATATAACACTATACTCACCCCAGCAAGTGTATGGTGGTCACAATAAACATGAAAACACCCACAGGAGGAAGAATGGTGAACAAGACTCTCCAGGCATTAGGAGAAGCAGGAAAAGCCCCTACCTCCAAACGTCCCTCTTTATATTGAGGGTGATGTTTCTGGGATAGGATCCACCTGGAGCCAGCTGGGGGCCGCTGCCCTGCTGCTAACAACCTGCAGACCACGGCTGGCCCAG
>WEIS01102840.1:0-12538 GCA_013389965.1 Todus mexicanus
TAAAAATCATACTGCCCATAGAAGATATTTGCCTACGCAGGCAGAAATGATTCCCCAGGCAGGCAGGACACTACAAGATAGGGCATTTGGATAGGGAAGGTGGGAGAAGGAAAGAATATTTGAACTGACTATCTCAGTGAGACTGGGTACTCAAACTGAGACTAGCTCATGAGATTGCTTCCTGTATCTTCACTGGAAAAAAGAATTTAATGACATTTATTTAGCATTTACTAAGTTCTGTAGGTATACATTTTATAAAATTACTCAAAAAAAACAACCGCAAAAATCAAAACCAAAGTATTTTTTACGAAGCTGAGAAGAAGTAGAAAACACGCACGTCAAGAGCTAGGATGAAAGATTATGAAGGACTGACAGTGGGGGAGTCTATCTTGCTTTCCATTTTAATATCTTACAATACGCCTGACTACCCCCATATTCAAAAGAATAAGAGTCTCGTGACAACCCGAGGTTTGTCATCACTCCTCGCAGCCAGCCAGCTGTCTGTAGTTAGGCGAGTGACTGCATAAACACTGACCCTCGTGTCAGCCCGTGATTCTGCACCAACATGGAGAGCTTACGCAGATTTAAAGAAGCTGGGCCCTGACTAGATTGTTTTTGCTCTGCTATCTGGTATGGGGAGCACAGCAAAATGGCTCTTGGATTTGGAATCTCCAAATTGGTTGTCCAGTCTGGAAGGCAGACAGGGAGACCTCTCTTTAGAGTTAGTCACTCTACGGATGATCTTATTTTCTTGCTGGAAAGAATTGGAGCCTATTTATAATAAGTGAACACGCATTAACTCCAATATTCATTTCACACAAATATATTTGTGAATAAAAAAGGCAGAACGGTGTGAAGGAATACACATTCTGCCCAGAAGTCTGTTAAGACTTCCTAAATTACTCAGCTTTTTTTATCAGCAAAGATATAAAGATTCAGGTATGATTACAGTTGCCACTGTGAAAATGAGTGTTTGGGAAGGGAGGAGAATGGGGAGGGAGAAAAGAAGAAAGAAGAGGAGATAATTAGTAATATTTCAGTTTTTCTTGTTTCTTCATGTTTGCAAAACTATCTTTGAATAAATCTCATGCTCAGGTCAGAGGAACAAGCCACATCACTCAAGGCAGCACAGAACAACACCTCTCGCATATGCATTGGTCACAGTTTAAAGACTACCTACATGTACTTGAGATAATTTTAACGGACAGGCAAAGCTCAGGGCATACATCTGAAGCGAATCGCTACATAGAAATGAGTGGGCCTTTCAAAAAATACAGATTCTGATTTGTTGCAAGTTCACCCATTCGTAAGGGTCTTCATCAAGTAATGACCACGACACCGGTTTAGTTAAAAATACACAAAAAACCCCAAACGAACAAAAAACAAATGCACACACCCCAAACAAAAGAAAAAAACAAAGCCAACCACAACCACACCACACCCTTCTGCTCCAGTACCTGGGGTCAAGTTGAATCTACACTCTTGCCCAGGAAATACCAACTGCCTAACGACTGGATTTTGAAGATTCTGATTTGCTGTTAATTTTACTTGTTCTCTCTCAAGTTTAGGGTTTTCAATAGCCAAACTCTAAGGGACTCTTCCATTTCACCTCCCAGTTTCCTCTGACTTAAAAATAATGATCCAAGTCTTTAATGGCCAAGATCCACCTGGTGGTATGAGTCAGCAGAAATGTCGCTGCATGTTTTGGTGCGGTGCTCTTGCACATGGGTTCCAGAGAGCTCAGAATATCACCCCAGATATTAAATTCTGCAGGATATCACAGGCTCATCTGTTGACCTAAGCAGCATTTGTATGTCACCGTGAATCTTCACAAGCCAAATTTAGAGATTCTGGGACAAAATATTTGATGAAAAATTACTCGCATTATTTTTCCTCTGTCGCAGGCGTCTGTACTGCCTAAGAATCAATCGATATTTATCATCACCGAAAATGTTCCACATTTCAATATTGAAAGCAAGTTTGCTAACAAAGCACCAGAGCACAGAGTAATGAGCTTCAGATCCCTTGTATTACATAAAACAACCATTCGGAAGAATGCTGTAGAAGTCTATGGAGGCCTGATACATCCAGAGGGTTGTTTTTGCATTTCATTACTTTTTACATAAGAGCTGCTCATGTCTGGAGAATTATTACCAAGGTTTCTGGGCTTCCTTGTCTCAAACACTATGAAATTACTCAGCTAATGTTTGTAAAGTGCTTTGAGGATGAAAAACAACAGATAATTGCAAAGAACTGTTTAAACGCCATAGCAAATTTCAATTTCTTTTTCTCAATACAATATATTGCTCTTAATTCATAAAACTGAATGGGTTCTGTCTTGCAGACCACTTTAAATCCTAAAAAATGTCCACATTCGTCACCATGTTTGCATTTAATTTTGACTTCTTTTTTATTTATGAACAACAGCATGGATTAATGAGTTTTCAATGTTCTTCTGGTAGAAAGAAAAACCTACGAACACCTACTTTACAAATAGCTTAAATTAGGAAAAGAACAGTTAGGCAATCCAGATTCTGTTTTGAAAGACTATGAAGTATTTTAAATGGCCAAAGAAGAAAGAAGGGGAAAAAACCCAACAAAAAAGAAACATAAAAATTAAGGCTAGCTCAGTTCTCTCCCAGGTGAAAATTCATGAACTTGTGAAATTTGCATAGTTTGACCATTTAAAAAATCATTTCTAATGCAGCATAAAGCAAATTTTTCCTAAGTTGGTTTTATAGACAAAATACTTCCAGGACTAGGAATATAAAATTTTGAAGTTTGTGCTTACTTGAAATATACACAAAAGCATCACTTTGTTGCTTTCTATTTTGTTTAAGAAACCAAGCAAAACACATAGATTGGGAGTCACCACAGCCTACCAACATAAAACATAATCCTGGCAACAGAGCTAGAATATGCCAAGAATGCCTATTTGTAGCTCGCCACTCTGCTCCCCGCAGAAGCAGGTATACCTGTTCTTTGATCTCTTGCAGTTTTCGGCTTTGCTCTCTGATATCATGAAGTAGCTGTAGGGCCTTATCATCTTCCTGAGACACCTCCATCCGTGCCTGCTCCAGGCTTCGCTTTAAGCTCTGCAGAAAGCACAATGTTCAATATACAGTCTTGGGTTTTTCAGGTGGCTGTATAAGAAAGATCTTTAGCTATACAAACGCCTCCTTGATTGCAGTGAGGCATCAGAAAAATCGAGGCACCAGCGATGGAACCCTAAAGAAATCCATGGCCAGTGCTGCTTCTATCTAGGTAGAAGCAGCCTATTTTACAGTTTACTGCACTTAAATCATTGTTCAAATCTACTTCCTCACATCAGGTTTAGAGACCAAAACCAAACAGAGATCACAAAAGGCATCCATTATTGACAGCATTTATCTATATTTTATCTAGCACTATTAATTCACAACCTAGATACAATCCTTCAACTTCACATTACTAACAAGCTTATTCATTTTTCTTGTTGCTGTTAAGTGAGTTAAATCCTTTAATCATTGTTAAGCTTCTACAAAGAACAGAAGAGCTGCTTCTGTATCTCAGCACTTACCTTACCTGCAAATTTCAACAGACCTGTGGTCCTGCTACCAAGTGTATTATTCTTCAACAGAAAGATACAAACTGAATCTTATTTACCTAGTACCATTTGGTACAGCAAAATCACTCAACTCAGTTTTTAGATATGCTTCCCAACAAACAAACCCATCAGAAATGCTTTTTAATTTTCTGAAACGGGGTATTCTCTGGAGGTTTTGTTCCTGGTGCAAGAGACAAAACAGAATGTTATACCCAACTGAAAATACAGAGGCTATTAACTCCAATGAAAATCTCCTCACTGGATTCTTGCCAGGACAACTGGGCAGACTTTCCAGCTCCCATGAAAAACGCCAAATGATCTTTGAAGACATGGTTTTAAGGCCTCATTCTTATATTCTACCTGAAAAATAGCACCTGTCCCAGCATCCTCCCTGCCATTACGCTGGGGAACTGGGTCGGTCTGAACTCAGAACACAACAGACGGAGGCAACACCACTGTTTCCTAACCCACTTCTTCGTCCTTGAAGATACTGATTAGGCCCCATCCTCTTTTGGCTAAGAAACCTGCAAGAAGTCAAACCCAAGCATGTTCTAGCACAGCCAGTAAGACAAACATCACGAATACTTTCCGCAGGACCAGGACAATAGTTATTCTTGTATGTTCTAAGCACATGACCATGAAACAAAGTTTGAATAGAACTCTCAAGCAAGCCTCTGTAAAAAAAATCAGGGCTCCATGTGCAACAGATACTCTCTCACACAGAATTTTCTCTCCATCAAGTACCCCACTGAAACCATGATGGAAGAGAAAGGTAAAGGCCACCAGATTTCAGAGCTGAAAGGACTGGTGTAAGGGCTCACACTGCATTCTGTGATATAGGTGGCCAGGTCCTGCTCCAGGAGGGATCGCTGGGTCTCAGAGGCTTTCAGTTCCACCTCCTTTTGGCTAAGCACAGCCTCCACCTCTGACACTCTCCGATGCAACCGCGTCATTTCCTGCTCCATCTGCAATAAACATCAAGAGGTTATAAAGGGGGCTTCAAAAGCTTTGTTAACTGCTACTTTCAGAGCTCTGTTTGCAAGGAATTTGTCTCCAAGAGACTTCTAGCTATGTTTCTCCAAACGATGTTTAAATTCCAGTACCATTGTCTCTGCTCCAGGAATGCACAGTTCTTCTTAAGGACAAGTAGTAAGTCTAAGTCACCCCATTCATTCAAGCTGCTTGTTCATATTCAGTCATTCTTCGAACCCCAGTTAGCAAAGAAGACACAATCATTTTTCACCTGACTTGCAGAGATGGGTCACTTTAACCTTATCCCAAATCCATGCTGGGCCAGAAGACGGTTTCCCCCCATCTCCTTGTCAGGAGCAAACGGTCAAATCCAGAACAGAGCAGGGAGAAAAGGAATCGAACTCTCATAAAAGTCTCAATCAAGCAGTAAGTTTTAAAAGACTCCACCGGGTTCCCTTTATTGGAGCACAGCAACCGTTACACGATGTTCACCATAACCAGTGATGTGACAACAGTTATGTAAGTAGAAGCTGATGAGTTAGGAAGAGAACCTCAGAACAGTACTGCTGTAATTGTGCGTATGATGAAGAGGCAGGAAGAAGCAGTCGTCTGTGTCACGCTGAGAAAAGGACTTTAAAATCCAGAGCCGCTTCTTGTTAAGATAAAAGTATCTAGAGCAACAGCATGGCCTAAATTCATCTCCCTTTGTATTGGACAGGAAGCCACCTCACTGCAGGAAAAGCACTTTGCCCACCACGAGTCTGGATGATCAGCAGCATCTGACAGATCCCCGGACATACAGTGGTTGCAGATTCCTGGAGCAATGGAGATGGCCAATCGCATAAATAAATACCTTGTGACACTTGTCCTGGACCTCTTGGAGTTCTTTGCTCTTCAGAAGAAGTTTCTTTTCCATGGAGCTGACCTTGGCTGGAGAATCCACACTTGAAAAAACAGATCTAAAAGAGCAAAGCCAAACAGCACGTGAATATAGGCAAAAGGTACAGAAATCTGCATTTGTGCAGCCTTGGTAAAGTCATTGGGTACTTCCTTAGAGCAAGATAAAAGAAAGGTGCAGCAATTACAGCCTAACAGCCATCACTTCAGATCAAACATACCATAAACCCCGATGACAGCTTATTGTTATTAAATAATCCATGTGTACTTCTAGTTACAGTAATCATATTTTCCATCAGTTACTTTTATGTCAAGAGTGCAAAACAACAAATCACCGCAATGCTTTTGTATAACTTGCAGGGATTTATAAGTGTAACAAAAACAAAGCATAAAGTCAACGCAACCGTTTGGAAAGATAATGCATTTTCAGAGAATTACTTTTTTTTTTTTGGTACTTTATTGTTAAACAGGTTTTTAAATTACCATCCGAATACAAAAGTCCTAAAAACTTTCACATGTCATAACCTGCACCACAGGAAGAAGAATTTAATATCCTTAGTTACATTCCGTGAATCAAAATTGAACTAAAACCTTCCTAACCCGATTCATATGATGCCTACGAACTCGATCAATATCAATATGATTAGTCACACTGCAGAACTTCAGAGTTCCACTTGTAAGTAATTTTTTTCTGGCGAGGCGTAACTTAACTGTACTATTAAAAACAATTTGACTCCAGAGACCCGGGGAAAATATCTACACATTCTTAAGCTTTCTGTCTAATTGGGACTCCACACTTAAGAAGTTTGGCATTTCAGTAAGTCTAAATTCTTTCTAGAAAAGGATGAAGCCATTCAATATCTTGGAGCATATTTTTAATGCTTTGCAGTCTTAAATCTGTAATTTGCACCCCAAAAAATTAAGTATGCACATCAAAACATCATTTTAAAAATCACATTCTCCCTCACATAAAATGATTCAAACTAGATATTTCAGCAGTTAATGATGGAACCAGTGTTAACTGATAGATGAAAACACAGCAGTCCAATGAAGGTGCTAATAAAAGATCATACAGCCAGCCCACACATTGCTTTCTGCTTCTCCTGGCCACAGTTTGGTATGCAGCCAGTTATCCCCATGGAGAGAAACGAGCTTTGAGCAGCTCCCTGCATATAGCCATACACCCACACACAGCAGCACAGTCTCTTCTTAACACCAAGGAAAGTTTGATTCCATCACCACCATTTTCTGAGAAAAATCTACTCCTTAATCCAAAGAGACATGCAGGACAGGCACCAAAAAAAAGGAGATTTTTAATGAAAATGCTGCAGCAACATATCTGTATCAAAATAGATCTTCAGTCCCACCACCTTAAGCAGTCATTAGGAAACACTGGGTTTATATTAGAAAACAAACGTAGCAAAACCCATCAATTCTGCCTTGAAATGTCAAATATTTATATTTTTTTCAGAAACTTGATGCGGAAAAACTTAGAAGAAAGAATCCTGCATGTCAACAACACAGATATGATCAGGACTTGATAAAAAACAAGTGTTAAAAGTGGATGCTTTTTGTAAAGCATTCCTTCAGTCCTGGTCCAATCAATCCGATCCATCAGATTATCATATTTAAAAATCAATTTATAAAGCGTGTCTACACTCCTACAGAGAAAAGGCAACCATCTGAGAAAGATGCATATTAAATCCCCTAACAGCTGGGTGTACAAACAAGGCTAAAAATGAATAGTTGAGAAAAGCAGTCTAAAAATACAAATTAAAGCTCACATTAACTAAAAAAGACACTAAGGAATCTGCGTTAAAATGTTAACCAAATATATGTAAATAGCTGCAAATGTGTACTGAGACAAGTCTGAAAATCTCTTTATAATAAGAATCGAGCTTTACAGGCTGAACTGCACTGGTTAAAATGATTATTTATTTATTTTTAATTATCGTTTCAACATAAACCACCACTTTTTTACTTATATTCTTTTCGAATCTGAGATATTACCTAAGAAAACTCCTGCCAGTTCTCACAGACCTGGTTTTATTTGCTGCTTCTATTTCACCTTCCTAAAGCAGCTAACTTTATTTATTACTCTTGCCTACTTATTTGCTAATAAAAGAATCAGAGCCTAATATTACAGGCACCATTTTGCATTTCCAAAATTTCTCCTAGCAAGGCAGCTTAAAGCATCCCCCCTGCACTGCAACACAGGAGGTGACAGGACAGATTCAGGCGAGCAGGGAAGAGAGCTCTGCACTAACCCTGTGTTGGTTCAGCCAGGAGCCGTGGGATGGGACAGAGAGCGAGAGACTCGCACTGGCCAACCTTTGAATTTACTTCAGTGGCTGTAGAGGGAGCTGCTCCTCAGGGTTGGTGTCAGTTTTGTAAGGAAGGAGAACACTACAAACTAGAATGACAATCTTCTTCATCCTTGCCCAAAGGGAGAAAGAAATTCCCTAAAAACACATATCCTAGTGGCACAACGATTCCTCTGCTGTGGAACGAGTACATCTTATCCCCAGAAGCTGATAACCCGTTAGCACCAGGGACACAGTCTTTAAGAGACATCCTCTTCCAGTAATTCTTCTCTGTGTACCAATGATATTAGAACAACTTCATGAACATCCATCAACCTTCAAAGTATCAGAAAGGGGGCAGACAGAGAAAATCAAGAGAAATGGAATACTGACTAATCTAATAAGCCTTGTCATGGTGATATAAGCTCTCAACACAGCATGACAAGGTGGAAAATGCTCACATTGCTGGACCGCTTATATTCCTCCTCAGCCAGCACCAGTTCTGAAATTAAACACATCCAATCCAACATCAAAAAGCCATGATGCAAAGCCATCATTCAGGTTGGTACCACCTCAGAATATTACCTTTAATTAACTGCTACATCTGGAGCAATTCTCTTAGCACAACTGAGCAATTTTTACAGTTTCCTCTGAAGTGTGAAAAAAAAGATTAACAAAAGGTAACCAGCACACATCAACAAGAGAATTGATGATTAAAGATTAAAAAACCCCCGAAGTCAAGTCTGTAGCACCCAGTGCTGGTAGCACTAGCTGTGCCGATTTAGTTTCCAGAGAAGTGCTGCCTGCATGACTCAAACCCAAGTTAACTTAGAGCTGACTATCCAGTGATTTCGCAGCTAGATCAGCAACAACCTCAACCAGCAAAACTACCAGAAATGGTGCGAGTGGTGTAAAAGCTCCTCCAGCCTTAACGTGGCTGAGATGAAGAAAAAAGTACTAGTATAGGAAAAGCTAGAAGATGATTCTGGGGTACGGAACTCGTATCTCAACCTCTCTTGTGCATCATTCCTCATACGTTTTATGGCACTCTCATAAACCCCCAACTCACCTGTGCTTCTTCCTTCTCGCAACGATTGACACCATCTGTCCTAATCCTGGCCCCCACACAACATGCCTCTAATCTCATCCCCCGTCCCTCATGCTCTATTCTTTTTAGCATTATACTCATCTGTACTTTCCGCCCCCTCTTAAATGCTTGCTCAGGCCTAAAAAAAACCCAACCAAAAACAAACAGTGATACCATCAATCTGTGAATAGAGCTCGCTGAAGCAAAGCATATTTTTGGTATGCTCATCCTGTGCTTCCTCTTTAATCTATCTTTGGTGAAAGAGTTTACCAGAACCCGACAAACTGTTGGAAGAAATCAGTAGTCCTTCTTTTTGGAGGAATGGCCCATTTTAATTCTCGGTATTTTATAATTCCAGTTATGAATCCATCTAAAATTTTAACATTAGCACCAAAAGAGAGATCTTGCAAAATAGCACTTCTTAGGAACTTGCAGAAAAGACTTGGAGCATCTACCAAAGCCTCACAGATCACAATTCAGGAATCACCAGGATTACATTTATTATATTCTGATAGATAACTGAAAAAAATAAAGCCCTACATCAGCAACTGAGATTAGGTACTGGTCCCACCCTCTGCCTTGCTTGTGAATATCTCTCTAGGTTCTGGTTTAGCAAGAATTTCGGATTAACCTAAATTTTGTACTATAAGCAGTCAGACCCCTTTAGCTCCTTCCTCCAGTGACAATGGCTGGCAAAAATTCACATCATAAACTATGCTTTTAATTGGGTATTTATTTTTTTATTAGGTATTTCAGTATATTTTATTATATCCTTATTTTTATTAGTTATTTTGGTGTATTGGGTTAGCCCTGGATTTATAATGTATTTATGCCTTAGGACTTCTGCTGGTCACCTGCAAAGGACAAGAACAATTTTCTCTCACCACTTGATGCATATTTCTGGCATCTACGGGTTTTTCTCACTTGTTCTAAGCACTGGCCATCAGCCACAGTTAGGGACAGGAAATAAGGTAGGGCTGGCTTTTAATGGAATTAAACTCTGAGTTGCCTGTTATCTTGTCACAGTCATACACTCGCAGCCAAACCAGCAGCCAGATTCACAGTCAGATTTTTTTTCTCCCCCAAATGAAGAATTCAGAGGCCATGACCGTAGCAGGAGTTAGCTGGTCCTTCTCTGCAGCCTGATCCCAGTTCTCAGAACCATAGAGGAGATCTGTTTAACAAAATTTTGCTAGTACAGGAACCTATGACATAAGCACTGCCCTTGATTTCTCCTGATTGCTTCCTCCGACAAATCATCATCACGCCTTTCCTTTCAGTCTTTTGTTAAATCTTACATTTGCTATAGGGTCACAAATCCTTCCCAAAACTCATGGCATGGGGCAAAATACAGAACATCTTAATTCAACTGACCATACACGCTGACTAAATAATTTCTGGCAACAGGTCTAAGTGATGGAGGTGAACCCTCCTAACCCTAAGCGGTTGGGAGAAAGAGGAGGATGGAAAACAGAACTTCTTTTATCCTTCTCTCCAATTTTATTTTTTTTTTTTTTTGGAACTGTCTGTCCTCTGAAGTATTTGAAATTCTTAGCTCAGCTATGGCTTCTTCCTGGCCAGTGAACAAGGGCAAGAGCATAACCCTAAACTTCACAGTTTGACAGCCTTCCAATTAAAAGCACTGCGAGTTCCAAGGACCTTGTTAACGGCACTCTGCAGTTGCCTGGCCTAACTGTGAGCAGCACTAGCGGCATCAGAGCTACCCTGCTGCAGACACAGGAAAACAGCTCTGCATCGCTTAGCAACCAGAAGGGTTAGACTTTCCCAGGAAAGATTTTAAGAAGAAAAATTCTGAACTGATAAACTTGATGACTTAGGACCTTCCCGAGAAGATATCCAAGGATTCACAATAGATAAGCCTACCTCCCATTTACTGTTCCCTTCCCTACCTAGAATTCGATATTCACGCTAGCGTGGACAGAAACAGCACTGTATTTCCTCAAGTAAATCATATACCACACAATATTTCATAAGTTAGAATTTACCTTTATGACCCAATGTTGCAGCGATCTTGAGAATAATCTAGTCACTGCATTATTTAAATACAGATATTTTCAAGTCTCCATACACTCTTTGCCATATTTAAATCACCTTCTTAGGATAACATGCAAGCGTACACTGCTAAAAATATCAAAGTGCATTTATCGAGATCTCATTCAAAAAAAATCAAACCACAAAGATCTATTTATATTAGAATTATTTGGGGGAAAATTAAGTAACCAGCTCAGGAAAAAACAGGCCACACTAAGCAGAAAATTTATTTAAGTCAGAATTTCTTCTCCGGAGCCCCATATTTGTTTGTGATACCTCTTCTCATCTATTACCAACATTCAAATAGAACTAATGCAACTTCAATATGCATTTTCGGTGCTAGGTATGCGAAGAAAGCAGATGAAGCAATCTGCTATATCTATACTGCTTTTGAGCCTTCAGCCTCCAGCCCAGTTACACGACTGTCCCCGAGACTTTAGCTCACACTCCTGTTCAGTTCTAGTCCTGGGCCCCGCAGGGTTACATATACATTTTTACCATACATGTATGGTCACTGTTGAGCCTCTTCTGCTCGTTACATGAATGGTCGTGTAGCCTTGATAGATGGACTGCAGCTCCCAGGCAGAAAAGGTAAAACCGTAAGTTATTGCACTTCTAAATCAAGATAGATTTTAATAACCAGGTATCTACAGATATAACATTCCATTTTTTTATTTCTGATGGCAATATTAGATCATTTCACCAAAAGAATACTTTTTTGGTTGTTACGTCCTCTCCCTTCCTTCCTCTTTTGTCATAAAAGCAACGCTGCTGAGAAGGTACAGTCAAAGAGTCCCTCTTTATTACTGGCACAACCATCATATAACCTTGATTCACGATGTGGGCAAGATCAAAGATGTCAACAGTATCACCAGACTCGGTTACACATTTACCGCAGAACAACCACCACAACCAATGTGACAAAAAAATGAAAGCTTGATTAACACAGGTTGACAACGGAGTCCCTCAAGGGAACTAACTAGCAGCAATGAACACTGGTTCACACAAAACCACAGCACCTTAGTGCATTGAGCCACTAACCCAGCTAAAGCTATTGCATTCCTGAGAGGCCTCACGATACTGGGGTAAGGTCTTCTCAACTTAACGTACTGCACTAATACTTTTCAATAGCTCTGTCGTCAGGAGCTAACCACCCACCGCACCAAAAGGTTTATACCACACTATTTATATTCTTCTTTTTCTCCAACTCCATTCTCTCGGAAAGCATGTTTCCTTTCACATGAAAACCATTTTTCTAGATCTTCACCTCCCTCCACAAACACCCTGCATACTTCATCCAGATCTCCAGTCCCTTAACACACAATACAGCAATGCCCAGTCTTTGGTTTTAACTTGACCCAACAGCACACAGCCAGCTGCCAGGAAGCTCCTTCTCTTGTTCACTGACCCATCACTGCACATTCCCAGATTAGTGGGGCTCCATTTCTGTGGTCACTGATTCAGCCTTACACATCCCCAGGACTTGGTGCCCAATCTCTGACCCAATAAAATAACACACACACCCCTTTTCTATCTCTGAACTCCTCAGTATTCTCCTTCTTCCAGGGATCTGCAGTAGCAGAAATGCAATCACCCACTTCTCCTCAGTTAACAGCAACAACTAATCCAAAGTATCTGAAC
>WEIS01102885.1:0-10700 GCA_013389965.1 Todus mexicanus
ATCTGAAGTCCTGTTTGGTAACTGATTTGGCTAGATTCATCAGCATGACTGCTGGGGTTTGTTTTACTTTAGCCCACGTGCTAGCAAATACTCTGGTTTTCCACTGCCTGTCCGCATGAAGAGGCCTGGCAGGTACACATTGCAAATTTGCAAGCCAAGAGATGTAGTAAATGTGTCTTTGTTCCATATTTGACTTTCTGCAGGGGCTGAGACAGTGCCTTTTATCATATGAGGTTTTTAAATCTTTTCTTAACCTTCCATTCTGATTCCCAGCGTCCAAGGTTACAATGCCTAACAACTATAAAAATCTCAGGGGAAGAGGTAGTAAAATTATTAGCTATCCATGCTGTTGCTAACTTAATAATAATAACAATAATTTGAATTTCCAGCTAAGAGACAGTGATGTTACTGTACAGAGAACAGGAGTGTTAAATAGGCTTTTTTGTTGTGCTTATAGTGGCGTAGAGAAATGTCATTTTATATAAATAACTAATGATATTTCAAGTGTTATCTGTGTATCTACTGGCATTTCTCAAGATATGGAGGACAGAAGGCTAGTTGGTGACATGTGGATAATGCCTAAGCTTCTGGTTGACTGCTAATGACTTACAGCATTGTATTGGCCATGAAGTATGGCTTGATGCAAGCATCTGCTTATGAAAATAATAACAAAAAATTGTTCCAGTCCTTTCCCTGCCCTGCTCTTAGAGGTTTACCACTGTATCTGTGCTTTTATAGTCCGTTTAAGTTCCTGGGCATTGAGTTGGCACTACAAGATATATCAGTGCCCCCTATGGCCTTTTAGGATGCTATGTTCTTTGTCGGTAACCATGTTTCTGTAATTATTTCTAGAACTTACTTCAAGTTGGCTTCTCCTACAAGGAGGAATGTTCAAGATCTCTGCTGGTTCATTTCTGACAATGTCAGCTCTTGGGGTACTGGCACTGAGTTCCAGGGAGCCCATCTATCATTTCAGCGTCATGGTTGCGGTCTGTGGATCACCTCACTAGGAAGAGGCAGTTTCTGGTCCTGTTGTAGAATTTCATGTGGCAGGTTCTGTGCAGTCACTGTGACCCCCTAATAATCCTGGTCATAAAAATAGAGTGAATTTGAAAGTACAGACAGTTTGGGACGTGAGGTGGCTCATCAGTTGGCTCGAGGAGGGTTGCACAGAAACACTGATCTGTGACATTCAAAAATAATTTAATTTTGTCCTTTTTTTCCTAAGATAAATTGGAGTTGGACCATATTGCATCGGGCTGCATCATGTGTTGAAAGTTATGGGGATTTTGTTGTTGTCTTTATTAAGACTTTTTTATGTGTCATCATAATTACCTATGTAAAGTAGGTAATGTCCAACTGTATTCTCTACATGCTTGGATATCTACTTCTGGTGCATTTTGGATGTGTTTGAGTATCTTCTATAGAGAAAAATCTGAAGAACAGAATTTGAGTACCAAGCCTAAGTAATTTCAAGTATTAATAGTTTATTACCTAATGAAGTTGAGAGACACCAATTTTTATTCTGTAGCTGGTGTAACCCGGTGCATGGATGGCTGACTTGAGGCAGATCACATAGCAATTCTATGTCTGAGGTGGGAGGGAAAATATTGAGTTCTTCAGTCTTACTCCACAGTTTTAACTGTATGTTCATCCTCTCTTTATATCAACATCGGAAGTATATTTTTAATACATTCTGAGTTGATTTCTGATGTTGCTTCTAGCTTTCAGTTTATTCTTTTAAAGTTTTACTTATGTACTGTTTGCCTGGAGGATGAATGGTTGTGCCTAGCAGAACGTAGTAAAAAGTTTCTTCTAAAGTCCTGAGTGGAATAAGGTTGATTAAAAAAAAAAAAGTGCATATTTTTATACATTGCATTCTGATATACTCCAAAGTATTCAAAGTAACTTAATAATAACTAGTGGCAAGTGTCTATGGAATAGAGATACTTTTCCTAGTACCTTTGCCTTGAAGGTGGCAGATTTTGGTGGTAGTCCTGTTCCACTGGTAGCTCATTGCTTCCTGTGCAGCTCTCCGGACAAGAGTGTGCAGGTGCTGCTGACTCCCCCTTGGGGGTCTTCCTCTTTGAAGCCATGGCAGCTGTCTGTGCATCTGCTCCTGCGAGTCACACCTCTGAAACTAGTAAGAGAGAATGGGGGTTGGAATATCTATGGAAAGCAAACTGTATGCACTAATTCCAGGTTTGTAACACTCCCCTAGCTTCACACCCAGCTTCATTCTCAGCTGACGACCTCATCAAAAAGACTCCTACAAAAACATGTAGGGCTTGTCTTCCAGCTCACTGTCAATCCCTGCCCTGTAGTGCCAGATGGTTTGTTTGATCCTGATCCTCACCATCTTCTCCTGGAAGTCCTGGGATTCTATTCCAAATGGAAAGGAAATGTAAAACTAAGATGAGCCTCAGAGCCATGGCAAGTACAGAAATTGTGATCAGTTATTTCTCACCTGGAGAGCAATGCTGGTGTCTTCCTGGCATAGACATATGTATACGTATCATTAGTGAGGTTTCCTTTTAATTGATCTTCCAGTATTTATTTACTTGAATAAAATGCCACAATTTAACAAGTAATTCTAGTATTAAAGTGATATATTTATTATGTGCCCTTTTATAAAGAGCCCTTTTGCAATACCTCTGTTCAAGACTTAGTTGCAGAGTCTGATTGCTGGATGTGTAGAAATGTTTATTTCAGCCTGTAAGATATTCTAGTTCATTCAGCTGGATAAAACCCGAGGAAAACAACTTTCTGAAAGAAGCATAATGTCTGGGAGAGTGCAGTTTTGGTCCTTCTTGCGAGAATAGCAGCAGCCCACCTGTTTCTGTTCTGTAAAGAGTGTAGTGCCATTCCAGTAGGGCAGTTCACACGTGTTGTAATTTCAAGGTGAAATTTGCAGCTGCTCCTTCATCTTCCTCTTCCCCTACCAAACTATAATCTTGCCTCTAATTTTCTCCTGAAAAAAACAACCCAAAAACCAAGAGGGATGTAGAAAAATTTATTTAATACCTGTGTATTATTTCAACATTTTAGGGATAAATTTTGGTCAGGTACCTGAAAGTAGCACTGATGAAACCTAGTAATGTTAATTTCCTTTTAAAAAGTTTACAAATGGATACTTTTTATATCAGTAAAACAGGAGAGTGAGGAAATACTAGAAGGAAGTGGTGAGGAGGTAAAGGTGGCTTCTTAACATATTATTAATATAGAGAAATTGCTGTCATTTTTATGCTGGAATATTATCATGGAGTGCTTGTCCCTGCAGATTTCTGTTGTGTAGCATCAGCATGGTACATGGGAACAAACAGAAAATTCTACTACTAGGTTGTTGCCTTTGTTTTTATTTTTATTTTAAAAAATGTATTGACTTGTGCTTCTTCTGACAAGGCTACAACCTCACTTGCATAATGGGATCAGTGAAATCTTTCCTTTTTTTTGCTAGTCAAGCCATGCTTTTATTTATTGAGGATGTCATTTCTAGTCAATATTTGTAGGATGCCTTGTCCCCTATTTAAAAAACAAGCGGTAATGACAAAAAACCCCAGACAAGCAAGCAAAAAAACCCCCACAATGCCACAAAAAAAGCCCCCAAACCCAAGAAACAATACTCTCCCCTAAAACCAAAACAAAATGACCCAAAAAATAATCCAGAAATGCTTCATAGTTTCATGGATTTTCCTGAAATCCAAAATCTCTTTTAACTGCAAGTTACATATGAGGAAAGCTTGGTGCAGTAATAGTTGTTTCTATTATTAAAAGAATTGCCATTCTGATAAAGTAGTTTTCGTTTTTCTGTTTCACATTGCTTGTTATTCAACCCACAGAGCACTGAATACTTGAGCTTTAAGAATCTGTTTCTTATCTGGCTAAATGATTAAAAAATTAACACCTTCTTTCCATTTAAATCATGTAAATAGTTAAGACTCATGCTGTAGCTAAGCTGATTCTTTCTCTGTTTTAAAAATAGAAAATGCTAGAGCAGTTCTTCCCTTCCCCCACTATGTACTCACTAGTCCGAGCTAGTAAATGTTAGTGAATGGATTTCAGTGTTGTAGCCATTCTACAGTAAGTACAGCAAGAGCCTTTGTGAAAAAGCGAAAGGAGGGGAAAAAAAGGTAGTAGAAATCTGTTTGCAGCTGTTCGTCAGACCTGCAGAACCTGCACCAATGACAGACGGGCTTTCCTCGAGAAACAAATAATGACAACAAACACTGCTCTTCAGAGGAGCCAGAATCTCCCCAAAAGACACCTAGAAAGTATAGGGGAGCGTCCTCCAAAGCGAAAAGCTAGCTGGGGTATTTTGACCAGCCAAGGTTAGTACAGCAGCCATTTCAGAAACCTTGTACTGAAATATGCTAAGCTGACCCAGTTTATGATGTTCGAGCTCTAAACTGGTGGGGTTTTGTCGTTTAGCTGTGATATAAATGCATGCTTGTGTTTATGGCACCTTATTGTCTTGCTTGGGTTAACACAAGGACGTTGAAGCTATTTTTGTTCTTTCTGCACTGTTATCAGCTGATCTAAAATACTTTTTTGTGTTTATCTGCTGTGTTTGTTTTATGCAAGCGTTTAAGGCTTGACTTACCCTGACTTTTGCTGTCCTGTCGCAAGGTAACTGGATACTGAAAGCTGTTTACAACAGGGAACCAGGGAATAAAAGGAGGGGGAGTAAACTTTACATATAACTTTGTATGGAAGGAGAAGTTTATGGTTAGCTGAAATAGGAGGTAATGGAGAAACTACAGGTGACAGAATTATTACTCTGTACTAAGACACGAAGCAAAAGATATAATTGTTTGCATAGAGAAGTACTTAGGAGGGATTTAAATTGCTGGACACTGATTTTTCAGCAATGAGGAACAAACTATTACAAATGTTTACAACTGCTGTTGTTTGTGCCATATTTTCCCATTTTGTTCATAATACAAGTATGTAAAAGGGAGCTTTGAGTAATTGCAAGAGTCTAATAAGAATTTTTTTAAAGAATGATCGTAATTGCGATTAATATTGACTATATCATAAGGCTTAGATTGAAACTAAAAAGAAAATAAGGAAATCAGACTTGAAATTCTTGATATGATATCAAACTAAGAACTGGAGATGTTAAAATACCCAAGGAAAGAAGGAGTCAGGAAAGAGAGATCTGATGTATTGTGCATAAAAATAGTTGTGAATTTACCATGTAAAAGGTAGTTATAGGAATCAGTTACTCGTAAAATAGCTTTGCTAATTTCCTGTACTGCTAGTTTTAGAATGAAGCAATATTCAAGAATTTAAGCAACAATTACCATAGCTTCCCAAGTAACTAAATGCAATGGTTCTGTAAGATTGTATTTATTCATCAATTGTAGTACACAGTGTATCTTTTACCCTCATATTGTTGACTGTTTGGACTAAGATTTCCAGATTTATAGTAACTTTTATTCATGAATATTTCAGCTACTTAGGTCAGTAGTTCCCCCCCAAACTAGGACGTTTTCCCTCAGACTAGAAAGATATTTTACAAAGATTTATCAATGTCAGCATGAGCCATTCCTTGATATGGTTCAGGCTTAGGTTCTTTTGCCATTCTTATAAGGAAATAGTCATAGCTACACAAGTTTGGAAACTTTCAGAATCACAGTAGAATATGGAAAGTAAAATTTTCTGAAGAATCCATCTTAACACAGTGCACCTACTTACAGACTTCTTGTGATTGCCAAACTGGGCATATATATTTATTGATGGATATCTTGAAGTACCAAGAGACTTCTGTTGCAGTTGAGGCTTCTGGTTGTTGCAGCTCACTTGAATAACAGGTATAGCTAATATTGAATCTGAAGGAGGCTCTTTTCTTCACTCTATTCCCATCCATGGAGTTATCCAAACCTGACTTTGTTCTTCAGGCACCCTTGCAGAGCAAGAAAAGAGAAAGTCATACTGCCATGGAGTATGTAACTAAATATGCAAATTGGAAAACTAAAACCCCGTAAAACTAAAACTAAAAACGATATGGGGAGTGAAATATGTCATAAGATTTGGTAGAAGGGTGAAAGGATAGAGTCAGGCTAGGAAATGGTCTTCTCCCTACTGGCTTGAGGGTCGACAACCAGGCTATCTTACAAAAATCTCCTGAATGTGGCAAAAAATGGCACAGTAGGCCCAGCTTTGCTGCCCAACTGGGTGCTGCTTTTAAGGCCAGGGATTAGGCCACATGCTGCATTCACTCGCTGGCAGGCTGAGAAAATACTGAGAATTCTGAGCATAACTTGGGGAAAATTGCTTGCAGTCTGATTTAAGGCTGAGACTGTTCCAGGCAGAAGTCCTCCGGAGTCTGAAATCAGCTCGGAATGTTCGTATGCCTTTTCGGTCACCTTCTAGTTGAAAAGGCCACTGAGAAACCTTTACTTTGTTTTAGTGACTTGTCCAAGGAAATAACAACAGCCCAGGAGTACTACCAGCCCCTCAAATCACGTCTGACGTAGGTCTAGTGGATTACTGAATTTAGAGACTGGTTTGGAGGTTGATTCAGAGGTTGTGTGGTGCTCTGGCTGTGGCATACACAGTTTGCAAGCTGCTTTCAGCTGGAAAAATACCCAGCCAGTTGTTGATCCTTCGAGAAGATGGAAAAAAAATAAACTGCATAAGCAACGGACAGGAGAATTGTTGCTGTGCTTTCACGTGATGGGAGAAGGGACCTGACACACTTCTGCCTGTGTGTGCAAAGCCTGGCATGGAGCCAGCAGCAACAACTGCCACCACTGCCATCACTGCCATTGCCCCCACGTAGCACAATCCTGCGTCTGTTGGGGACCAAGCAAGCTGTGTTTGGGTATTGCTGTTGTGGTTTTTTAGGATTTTTAATACAGATTAGTGGGTCATGTTTCTGTGTGAAAAGTATGTTAAACTGCAGTGCCAAAGCACTCAAAACGGAGGACTTCTTAAAAGTAGTGCTGCCTGTGCCACACTGATTTGACCCTCTTCTGCATTTACCCAGTATTTGACAACACAGTCACATGCTGCACTTTTCCACAAAGCCCCTGCTTCCTTTGGTGTGTGGATGGATGATCTGGGACTGCATTAGGTTTATACTCAGAAAAAAAACCAACCTAGGTTTTCCTGTATGTTGCAAAGGTTAGAAGGCATGTAGTGAATGGTAAGAAAACAGGGTTAACATTTTAATGTCCCTGAAAGCAAATTCTGTTCTTGTCTGTGCTGTGACATCCCATGTGTTCAAAGAACCAATCATCTAACCTAAAAGTTTCTTGACTTATCATAGTTATTATTATCTAAGGCTGAAATTTCAGAAGCTCAGAGCTCTCATAACCATAATTAAACTAAGCTTTCCGTGTATGCTCTTGATGCTTAAGTACTCTTGAAAAAATAAGCTATTAGATTTTCAATTTAAGCGTTAAAACTTTCTATCTTTTGGTTCCTTAGTTATAAAATAGTGTGAACGGATGATGTTATGAAGATAGATTCAAGTAGAGTTTTGAAGTATTCTTTTGTAATTGAGAGAATATCAGTTTGTAGTTGGGATAGCATGTCTTAAAGAGGGAGAGATCCTGTGAGGCATGGAGGTACAAAATAGTTTGAACGCTAATTAATTCACTGGGTACAACACTGGAATGACAAAACTAATGTGTGGTCACGTAATGTGAGTGCATCATAAACAGAACTGCATGGGAAAATAAATCTGTTTTATATGGTTTTCAAGAGTAGGAAATCACTGGCATTTGCATTTGGAATGAAATCCCTAGGTTTTGAAAGTCTGCATGATGATAGACACTTGAAAAAATATTGATTTGAACCAATCAAGATTTCTCTCTTTTTTTTAATGCATATGTTTATATAGTTATGTGTATATATTTATTTTTTGTTATATAATTTTCAGTCAAATGAAAACAAAGGTTCTTTGAAATGTTGAAATTAAATATTTAAATGTCACTTTCAGATATATTTTAATAATCTCTAGCCTAAATTCTGATTATTTTTGAGGTTTTCAGTGTTGATTGTTGGAATTTAATTTCTTTAAAAAGTGGCTTCTATTTTGCTGGTCATACCTAATCATAGTTAAGCACTACATATGCATTTCTTAACTGGAAGGGTTTTAGACAAATAGGTAGTTTTGTAGTGCCACAGTATAAATCTGTTAGAAGATAATTCCAAATACAAAATATCAGGAAGTTTTAACAACTGGAATGAAGTGATCCTGTTGATCTTGGGAATATAATGTTACAGAAGTTTCCTGTTACAGTTATTGATCTTGTCTATTGCTTCAGTTGCCACAAACTGAAACACTCAAAATACATCATAAGGAATAAAATGTAACAGTAATGAGCTCAATACATAGCGTTTGTTAGTTTTGCAGAGATAAATATCAACTACAACAGTTTCCAATTAGCCTGTTTCTCCTCTCTCAATAATGAACTGTTTCAGGTTTCTATTTTCAGTTCTCCTCTGATGACACTGCTTCTTCTGAGTACTAGGATGCCATCTATTTACCCTTGGAGCAATATTTTTCTAATGCTGAGCCCTGGCATAAATCCTCTCCCAGTGAAGTCAGTGAGAAGACTTTCATAAATTTCCAGCTGGCATTGTTTTGAAAATCCAAGTTTTTAATGTACTTTTTATACTTTTTGGGGGGGGGTGATTTTTTTTTTTTTTAAGAATACACAAATTTCTAGGAAAACAAACAAACAAACAAAAACCCCAAAGGATGAGATGACTCTAGTTAATGACTTTTACAAAAATATTTTTACTTCGTGTTTTACTACTATGATCATAACTGCAGGAATGTCTTACAGGTAATTGCAGGTAGATGTAAAGGAGTGAAGTCTGTAGGAAAACATGAAGAAAGTAACAGTAGTGGCTTAGAAATGGGTCAAAGTCAGAATGGCAAATCCCTATTTTGGGGGTTTCCACTGCTGCAAATAGTTGTCAAACCCACAATTTAAAACCCAAAGAATTGTTTAGAAGATAATTGAATTAATAGTGAACTGCTAAGAGGAAAACACAGTTCAGTATGTGGATCAAATAGCATTTGAAACACATTTAGCATCTTTGTTTATTTCTTTTCTAAGTGTATTATAAGTAGTAAAATAACTTATGAGCATTTGGCAGTGCTCTCTTACAAATCTGTATACTGATTTCAGAGGATAAAAAACTGTGTCTCATTGCATGAGATTAAAAATAGAGGGGTTTGCCCTGCAGTTCTTTTTCAGCTCAAGGTTTTCTTGATTTCACTGTGAGTTTCTCTTGCATTGAAATTCCAATTAATCTGTCTTGGAAGGCAAATGCACAGATACTGAAAATTCGAAAAGTTGTTTTGTTAAAAATAGAAATGTGAAAAATGAACAGAAAGGGCCACAGTCTTTTAGCAAAAGAAATGAAACTGGCAACATGTATAGGCTCGTATCTTCAAAGCTGTATTTACTGAAGAGTGAAAGTTCACCTTACAGTGAGCTGCTGATCTCCTTCCAAACATAGCTGGAGTGTTCTTAATAGAACAGGCCCAACTAACAAGAACATATTTTTATTATTATTATTTTATTATTTTTAATTTTTATTTTCCAGATTGAAAGAGATGAGTAGGATTTATAATTGCAATTGGCTGGAAGTGCCATGGGGAGATGGAGATTTAGGTATTGTATGATACTTTGTGATTTATTTGTTTTTTTAACTTCACTTGTTAATACAGTGAATATATTTATTCTTTCTTGTTAGTGTTTACAGAGCAATGTAGGCTGCCCTTCCTGGTAAACTATACACTAGAGAATTTGGAAATAATGTAGCTTCTAAATATAGTTAGAGATACTTTCTATTCAGCATCTGTCATAGACAACATCAGTAGGGAATTAATGCATTAACAGTTTTGGAATAGACGGTTAATACTGCTGTTACAGACAACAATGAATGATGGATGAAAACACATCCTCTTTTACATTCTTGTGCATACTTTTGAAGGGAGATATCTAGCAAGTTGGTAGATTAGCAGAAGGCAACAATCTAGGCAAAGAATTTATTTTAGGACACCTTTGATATCATAAATATGATACTTATTTTGAACATAGTCTCATTCCTGTGCTATTTAATGATGAATTATGGTGTTTATTGATAAATCAATTGGAATGTGAATGCTTTTTTTCTAAACTTGGTTTGTACAAAATATTTCTGCAGCATTTTGCTTATAGATTTTATTTCAAGTAGAGATGATGCAAGCATTTTGTGTTTAGTGGATTTAGCAGAAACAGCTACCTGCTGAATGTCTCTGCTGGATGTCTCTACATGAAGACAGGGATGTAAGGTGCAAAACAGAGCTCACAATGGGATCTGACACCATTTGTTTCTCAAATGTCACTGGAGTCATGGCATTAACAGGCATTCTTCTCAGCAATCCAAGGGGGAAGGAAATGGAGGAAAGAAATGTGGAATAAACGTTGCTTTAGATCCTACCTTCATCTTTATTCTGTTTAGAGTTATACATGGCTACAAAAATGTCCAAACTATCCAATGAGCATAAAAACGTCATGACACTTACAATGTTATTAGATGTTTTTCTATATAATAATTTTTTTTCTTGTTAATTTAAGAGTAGGATAAGCTGCTGAGAGAGAGAGGTTCTCATCTGTAGAGACAGGGGGACAGAATTTCAAAAGCAGCCTCTAAGTAAGCCTCTAAGGGTGTCTGGAGAGGTTGTGGAGTCT
>WEIS01102906.1:0-14757 GCA_013389965.1 Todus mexicanus
GAGCTTTGAGGTCCCTTCCGACCTAAACCGTTCTTATAAATCTATGAATATAGAGGCTCAACTGGCAATCTAAATAGGAAGGGGCTGTGGTCCAAGGGCAACACCTATGCTAGACCAGAGGGGATGTTTTTGGGTTAAGCTGGCTGACGTGAGGAGAAAAGACAGGCCAGCAATACCTGTCAATGCGCTGATCAGATGGATGCCTCCCTAAGGCTGCTCACAGAAAGTGGGTTTGGATTCAAAGTCTCTATGTACAAGTGCCCAGTCCAGGGGCCTTGAGCTGGCCCTCCTCTGTCAGTACTGCACCACTGCCTTCCAGATGAGCAGAATTTTGTAGAAACATTGAGTGGAAGGAAGAAAAATATGAGAGAGAATTTAGTTCAGTTGCGCCTCACTGCTAAAAACAACATCAATGACTGAAAACTGCTTAGGAAAGAGAACGAATTATGTTCTGTTGCTGCAGAGATTCGTTCAGTTCAGCTGCTTTTCACAGGAGGGGAACCCCCTAACTTCTCAGCGCCTGGGCAGAGAATCCATAAACAGCTTCCCTCCTGTGGCGTACTACGCTGGGACACACCACAGCAAAGATACTCGAATTAAAAAAGAAAAAGCGATGCTGATGAAATTACGGGCTGGGAATGTATTTCCCCAGAAGCTGATGATTTATCTTTTCCCTGCCTTGCAATTTTGGCCTCCGAGAAGCTCCACCACAAACCCTGTGCCGAAAGCATTAAAAATACTCTAGCTTGGCTCCACTTGCTGTTTGAACACGCTGTGGGGCTGTGATATTGGGAAGAGCTCCCAGACTCCTAAACAACTTATCAAAGAGGGCAGGTTCCTCCTCCTTACCACAGCAGCTTCACGGCAGTTTGACAGAGCTACATTGCAGGAACTAGACATTATTGCAGTGTTTGGTCTCCTGGTTAACACAGGGGTGGAGCGAGACAAGAACTGGTCTTGCACAGGAAGCAAGGTTAAGATTAAAACCTGATTAGAATCAAGAGGCAGTTTTAAGTGCTTCCAGATCCGTATGCTGCCAAGGACAGATGATCCTACGGTTTTCATGCTCCTGGCAGAAGCTACAGGTAGAGGAAAGGGAGGGGGAAGGGTATTTATTTGGCCTAGCAAAGCCCTTGAAGAGAAAGATTGTGCCTCGGATTTTCCACATCTACAAAGAGAGCTTGGGATAACATTTAGCCTTTGCACACCTGAAATTACTGGATACACACACCAGAGAAGCTGCCAGCCTACAGGCTAGTGAGATTCAAAATAAAAGGCTGGGCTGGACGACAGCTGATTTATGAAAAAAAACCCCACCTTGTATTTATCCCTTCATGCAAGCTGGCTTTCCCAAAGCTCAGCACATATGTCCCTTAGCATCTCTTTTAATAGTTCAATCCAAATTTGCAAGATAAAACGTAAGGTTTTTATCCTTTTCTTTCCTGCTCTTTCCTGTCTAGCAAAATAAACTCTTTCTTTTTCTCATCCTTCTGTGCAAGACAGAACACTATTATATGACCAAGCAGTTCTGATCCAGCTTATGCATTGGCCGAACACTTTTCCCAACGGAACAACCTTCTCCATTTTATTGCCAAAATCTAGACTAGTTAAGAGCGCAGCTGAAAATGCCTCCTCTGCTGAACTTGCTGCTGGATGACTCAGACTTTCACAGGAATTTACGTCCTGGTGATTTCAATCTACTCTAGAAAAAAACAAACGCTTCTCCCCTTGCCATTAACGAGGGATTAACAATATCTGGTATGTCACAGCCGGAATTTGTCTCCTCTGACATTAGCCAGCTAAGAGTTGGATCTGGTCGCTTAAGCTGCCACTGGAAGATCCTGAATCCTCCAGAAAATGATACCTTCAACGCCAGCAGGACAGGCTGAACACTGCCCCTCTGCCTGGCAGAAATCAGTGCACGGCTGCTGACCGTCTTCAAAAGAGGGAGAAGCATCAGCTTACGGCTGCTGTCGGCAGTGGAAGCTTTGTTAGTGGCTAGAACTTCATCAGACAGCTTGTGACCCTCCCTGCTGTGGTTCACGGTTTGTCCTCAATGAGCATGATGCACATTTTATGGATGGTTGATGCAGAGCACCGAATTCATTCGGTTTTGGCCACGCGGAAAGTGACTGTCAGATCTGGATAGAAAGTCCTAATTCCCTCCTCTTTTCTACCAGCCGCATATCTTTCCTCAGAGAAACTTTCTGAAACTTGCTAGAACCTGGCAAAGATCGTTTCCTTTTTCTAAAACATGAGTCAGGAAGAAGATCTTGCTTTTTATCCAGAGTAACTCAAGGTTTAACTAACTGTACAGACTGTACTTGGGCAAGCCTTCCATTAAATGAGTGCAGTCTGAACACAGGAGCTGCAAGATGTTATTTCTGTACTATCTGCAATCATCAGCCAAAATTCTACATTTCAAAATCTTAAAAATTACGGTTTCGAGCTGTGACAGAGTTTTGAAGGTGTGCCTGAAACTCCTAATTTCTCTTGGCATTTACAGACCTGCAATTAACCGGGGATGAATTCGTTTCTAGCTTTCAGTCCAGAACAAATCCCTGCAAACATCTTGCAAATCCACGAAACCAGGAAGGTATAAACAAAACAAACGCAGACTGACAGAGATGTATTTATCTTACAGTTGTGAATTGTTGACTTGGTGAATGCCCAACCTTATCCCAATGAATGCAGCTAACAGCGTGGAAACAATTGCCTCCCAGTCTCTCATCAGCTAAGTACTTTAACACGAGCCATGTTACAATATCAATCCACATGTCCCCGTACGGTTGCCTCCCGTGGCTCTGGTTGGGGAAAGCACCAGAGCTTGAACATTATAAGCTCGTTAAGTCAAGAGAATGTCAGGGATTCTTAACTTAGGGCACAGGTTTTTTCCACTCAACTATGCCACAGATCACAAAGGACTGGAGAAAAGTGCACGATGTGTTAGGAGGAGGTGAGAGACAGAAAGGGACCCAGCAACAGCTCAGGCAGCACTTTTTGTCAGGCCTATATTCTCCACTACTTTTTAGAACGCTCTTCATCAGCCAAAGCACCAAGAGCATGTAGTCTAGATCTTCACATCAATTTTTGGGCAGTCATCGGTGTTTTTAACAGTGCAAAGACACGCTGAAACAGGAGGAAGAGCAGTTACAAGATGCCATCTCAAGCTCCCAGGAGGCGCCAGAGTTACTGGTATTTTAAACCTTACACATGTAAGAGCTGGCAGTGCTGCGTTAGCGGCTGGACTCGATGATCCTAAAGGTCTCCTCCAACCAAAATGATTCTATGATTCTAGGGCGTTCTGGTCTGTACAGATCCATTCGTTTGGATGAAGCTACGCTGATTCACATCTACTGAAGTTCTTGCCAGTGACTGAGATTTTAGGCGTATGTTTTAAGATTAAATGAAAAGAAATGTAGGTTCGTTTTGTCTTTGTTTGCTGGCCTATGATGCTTCAGAAAAACACTGCCTGTTCAGTAGTGAAAAGATTCAATTAGTGCACTTTTGTACTCTGATATAGTACAAATGACATTCACAGACAGAATTTCAAGAAGAAAATCCAAACAAAAAAGAAAAAACCTCAGTCTTGGCATTTGAAACAGCTTTCCAACCCCTTCCCCCAGCTCCCCTATGTCTCCCTCGGGCTGTCTGAGAAATAACAGATGCAAATGGGCTCCTTTTGAAAGCCCAGCATTTCCTCCACAGCTGATGCAGTGCGAAAATCCATCTGAAGCCCAGCAGACATACCCATGAGCATGTCGCCTCTGAGCTTTGCCAAGAATGATACATTTCACCACACTCTACTATAAAGAGAAAACCAGACAACCACCTACTGGCTGCAACACAGCGCAGAGAAGCCCTCATTTCTCCAGACTGCAGAGTACCAGTTAAACATATCTCAAGCCATCTACTCCTAGTAGGAGCTTAATGCACAGCAAAGTTAGCTTGCTTCTTCCCCTAGAAGCATAAGCTTTTTTTTCTTCCTTTTCCCCTGTCAGGCGAAGCGACTTTTTGTCTTTGTTTCCACAGCTGGCAGGTCAGAGCTGAAGGAAAATCAGTCTGCTATCTGATGTGCTTTTGATGAAATTCAAAGCACTGCATTTCTTCATTTATTTAGAATTCCAACATCTCGTGCTTCTTCAGCTCTGCACCTCAGCCTCTGGCAGTTTCCGAGCACGGCTCGTTCCCTAGTGCAGCTGGAAGCTAAGACAAGACCTTGTGCCAGGTTCAGATAAGTCTCTAGTAAAAGGATAGTCTTGTCTCCAAACGACACTTTCGGGCTGCATATCTGTATTCCTTTAGTGATTTGCATGTCATGTTTATGTACTTTGCTTGCCCAGATACACGCTGGCATTTTGCATGCTTGTCTTTCCTGTGGTTCCTGCTATCAGCTCTTCCAGTCTAGGTTCTAAGACTTGAGCAGCTTCCTTTGTTTTGTGCATCATCACCAAAAGCAGGTAGCAGATAACAGCTCATTTCACCCAGTGCAACATTTCCCACCAGACATTAAACAAGTGAGCAGACACAAAGAAACTAAATCAGCTTTCATGTTTCCTCTCACAGACCCTGTAAAAATTCAACTGCAGGAACTGGAAAAGGATTACTCCTAAAACCTTTCCTCTAGACTGAGCAACTATGGCATAAAGGAGACATACAGGAAAAACACAGTGAGTTTCTCTTTGCCCAACCCACGGTGGAGTTTCAAGCCCACATCCAGTGGCCGGGCTTGTTACAAGGGATGCTAATGCAGATGCACGGTCTGAACTTGTGCTCGGAGCCTCCTGGAGCCCCTGCTCATTGTGAGTATGCCAAAGGAGCTGAACTCCCATACAGAATAATTACACAGATACTCGTTAAATAGAGGCAGAAGAACCTTTCCTGAGGTGTTATCTTCTTGATATCTGCGTAACTGGCTACTCTCCAAATCCTAGAAAGCGCAGAATGTCTTAATTTACCACGAAAACGGGATCAATACCTAAGAGATACCTTACTGTTGAGATTATGAGCCTGTTCATAGGGTTGCAATGGTAAGTTTTGATCCAATTTATTAGCTTTTTCTTCTGAGACAGCATTAGGCAAACCTCGCTGTGCTGTATGTTCCATTATGAATTCCAAACCTCATATATATATATAGAAGTATCTGATCAGGAAACACTCTGTGACCCAGCTTTCTGGAACATCTTGTTTTCAGGACAGCTAAATGGGGGAGCATGTTTCACCCCGATGTCCTGTCCCTGCAGGTAGTAGAGAAGTGAACCCTTCAGAAAGTGCTTACAGTGCTTTGAGCAACCTGGTCTAGCAGGAGGTGTCCTGGCCTATGGCAGTGGGGTTGGGACTAGATGATCTTTAGGGTCCCTCCCAACCCATTCTATGATTTTACTACCCTCCTACACACTTTTGATCTTTAGATGGAAGCAATCCTCTTGAGAATGCCCTTCACTGCTTAACTCTGCAAGGTATGAAATGGTATCTTTTTCTTCAGATTTTAATTGCATCAACATGGCCCTGAATTCTTGTTCTTTCAGACGGTGAGAACAGAAAATCCTAATCCGCCTTATCACACATTCACCTTCTCCTGTATTATCTACATTCCACCGTTTATATAATTTAAGCCCTGTTCCTGCTTATTCGAACCCTGCAGCAAGAAAAACGGTTAAGTCTAATATCTGTCCTCTCCCATCATCTTTAAATTGGGGTGGATTTACCAGGTTGGAGGCTGCGAACCTCATTAACATCACCCCGCACAATGCACGTGTCACGTAAAATGACACGGGAAAAGGTCACAGTGCTGTGCAATCCCACTAATACCTATCTTGGTTGAATTTGAGCGTGCTTGAATTAAAACAGCCTCTTTCAGTTGATGGTACCGGTGAACACGAAGCAAGCAGCAAGTGGCGAGGCTCAGGCTGAAATCTATCTATGCCGCGGAGTGCAAACTCCTGTGTAAAATTTTTCAGCTGGGTCTTGGTAAGGCACTGTTAGTTTTCAGGTGACAAAACGCTTTCCGAAGATTGTCCCGGCCCCTGCATTTAATATAATGTAAACAACCGATGCATATGGACCATAACAGCAGCATTTGCAAGGCAGCTCAAAGTGGCTCCCATCCCACACCTATCCCAAAGGTGCACACGTAAGACTAAATCACATATGGATGAACACAAAGAGTGGAATCCTTACCTGCCCTCCTTTAGGCTGGTATTTGATGTTATCTGTTGATCCAATTTTGGACCTGACGTTCTTGAGGTCAGGTAGAGGCTGATTAATAACTCGTAGCTGCTTTGGAGTGGCTGGAGATTTAGGAGGAGTGCGAATTATGGCAACTTTTTTCTCAGTAGGTACCAGGATGGCAGATTTGGGGGTCCCGGGAGTGTGTGGGGTTCTGGAGTAGCTGGGTGTCCCTGGAGTGCCTGGGGTACGGGAGGCGTAGCTTGGTGGTGTCCCTGGAGTGATGGCAGTGGAGCCAGGAGTAGTGGGGGTAGAAGTTCCACTTTTTCCTGTTCTGCTACGAATTGGCTCTGATCCTACATGCAAGAAAAAACAACGGTGTTAGTCCCACAGAAATAGAGCTCTTGCTCCTTGCGTACTTCCCAGGACTGTACTGTTCCCAAGTTACTACCCTAACTTCTCCGGCGAGACACTCCACTAGCTAACAGCTCAGTTCCTGGGCGGTGCAGAGCATGGAGAGAGTGCAGTCCATCCCTGCTTTCAAGCCCTTGCTGCTCGGCACTCGGTATCTGAACAAAATCAGCCCGCGGGGCTCTGATTTCTACCAGCGCACCCCAGATCTATCCCTCTTTGTGCAAAAGGCAGGGACCCACGAGGCTACAGCAGCGTGACAAATCTAACGAGGATGGGAGACACCCACAGCAGCAGGACAGGGTTAAGATGCAAAAAACATACTGGTGGTCCGTCGTACTGAAGAGGAAAGAGAAGCTGTGAGGGAGAGAGAGTTCTCCTCTCTGTCTCGGTCTCCTGATACACCTCTCCGAGGAGGAAGGATAGAGGAAGGTCTTGGTAGAGAGGAACGCTTTTCAGGACTCTTGCTTACTCCATCCTAATAGCAGCAAAACGAAAAAAGGAAGGTTTAGTTTTCAAAACTCTCTCTCTGGGCTGTGATTTCTCTGAACCTACATACAGGGGGGGAAACCTCACCCTACGGGCCCAGTTTACTACTCGCACAGGAACCTGTGGCTATTGAGCCAGCTCCCACGCTCTGCTTAGATCCCTAGCTCTTCTTTACTGCATCAAAACACCCAAGTCATCTTCTGCACTACTTCAGACAGACACAGATACTCCTGGATCTAAGTATGGATGGATTCTACATTTGGTTCTTAATAAGGAGCAAGTCCTTTTTATCGCGAGTTGAAAGTATGAGAATTCTCTGGAGCTGAGGTGTGAAATTCTTAACGGGAACCGCAATACTGGTGCCCAGAGTACACCCCACACTATCCTGATGTGCGACTTGGGTGTTTTCAGACATTAACTGGTAATTATTTTCCAGAGCAAAAAATTTTAGCTCCAGCTTTTTGGGTGTAGGACTATTACTCCCGGTGTCTTATTTCCTTCCATACCCATCTTTTTATTCTTTGAAATCAGCAGATACCTTCTTTTCACCATGGTTAGAAGAATGGACATGAATGGTAGAGTAATTTTGAACTTATGGGATGAGCAGCCCAAGACAGTCTTGCGTAAGCAGATAGTCCTTCCAAAGACACGTGATGATGGTCCCAACCAGAAAAAGACACATCCCAAACATGGTGTTACACAGAAAATGGAAGTCAATAATGAAGACAGTTTTTAAATGGGGATAGTCATCAACCCAGGAACAAGCTGATTTGAAACACAAGTGAAATGTAAACATGGGGAAGCTAGGATGGACTGCCAAGTATCTCTTTCAATTTATACCGCAAACTCTTCAACAAGGTCCCAGGCATAGACCAAATTTGGTTCCTAGAGCATTTGGCTTCTGCCCTTATTGCTGGGGACTAGGACTGTACCCTCCTACATTGAGGACTGAATTTGTTTCCAAGGAATATTAACCGGCTGAAAATTACATTTTTTGATCTTGGAAGGCAGATTAGTACTGCTGTTCTTTGCCACTTACCCATGTGGAAATGGGTGCAACTTGTTAGCAGCACCCATATCATCAATAGAAATGTCCTTCTAGTTACAACTTATTTCACTCATGTTTCCTCTGGAAAATCTCCTTTGGTTTCACCCCTTTTGCAGCACAAACCTTGTAGTCTGATAATAAGTTTTCCTGCCACTTCATGTAAGTAACCCCGTGTAAGCTTCACAGAGAATTACTCAGAATTCTCTGTGAGAACACGATCCACGGAGTTCACCTACAGTCTCTGAGCTAACTCTCTCTACCATCTCTGCTACCTTACCTTAGCATCTGATTTTGAGTAGGGCAAGCAGTCTCTTGGGCCTGCTGAGGAGGGCCGGACAGAGTAACTGTCTGTATCGAGAAAAGCGGCCCTTTTAGGAGTTAATGAGCAAGCTGAGCTGGGTCTTGGAGGAAGCAATGATTTTGCTCTAGACTTTGAGGCAGGAATCTTTGACAAAGAGGCAGTCTAGTCATGAGAAAACAAACAAAAGAAAACACAACATGAAGCTGGACAAAAGGAAAATACATGCGACATGGACCAAAACAAACAAACAAACAAAAAAAGCCAAGCTACGGATTAACACTTTTCCTGCATCTGGTAAAGGTGTCTGTGCAGCTCTGACGTGCACGAAGGTTTCAGTTCTGCGTTGTTTGACCAAAACCATCTGGGTCTGGATGGACTTACTGATTCTAGGAAGTGCCTTTCTGCGGATGCTATTTTTATTGTGTGTTAATAGGACAGAACTGGTGCCAGGTGCGGCATTTAACTGGTACAAGCGCCGGCTGGCTGCCTTAGGAGCAAGTGCAAAAGTACAGGAGCACCAAGAATCCTGTGTATTTGAAACACACCCCTTCACACTACAGTCAAGAATAAAATGGTGGGAATCTTAAAAGGAAAGTGACACCAGTATTCCCACAAAGGATAAGACAGCGTTGCTTCTCGTGCCACGGCGTACACGCCAAACCCCTAACGCACCCCAAACGCCTCATTCTGCGCATTTGGCGTTACCCTGTAGAAACTCATAAATTCCTATTGACAAGGTGGAGCCCTGGGATGAGGAAACCTGTATATGGTTAAAAGGCTATCACGATGTGTTATTGTGATCAGATGCTTGTCTGATTCTGAATAGTGATAACAGCCCACTGAAAGAACAATTACTCGCCAACAGAACAGACTGAAAATTCTTTGTTGACGCTTAGGAGCACCTAACTGCTTCGCAATAAGGAATCCTCTTGAAAGAGAATAGGGCTGCTACTTGCTTAAGCAAGTTTTGGTTTTCTCCCATGGGTATAAGTGATACTTCAAAGAACAACTACAAGGCAATGTAATCCCGATTCTCTCTGTATTCATAGGAGCAAGAAGTTGCACAAAGGAGCAATCCCAATGGGCTGTAATTACAGGATCTGGTACAGAACTTTAGCCATGAACAATTTGGCACTGGATCTAAGTCAGTCGCCTCGACTTTCTCAATGTCCAGAAAAGGGGTATGAGTTACTCCTTTAGTTGTCTTCATTAAAAAATGAGAAAAGATTGGGTTGTCCAGCCCCGACAGGCATCTGTCTGAGGCTACATCCCCAGCCTACAGAAAACTACGGCTGGCATACTGGATGTCATCCATGACATCTGGAACACGAGCAGGAGTTTCAGAACTCTGTAACTAACAATTCCAGTCCTACCACACAGCTGAGGGGAGTTCTGTCGGATATCATCATTCATACCAGGCAGTAAGACAAGAAAATAGATTAAAGGATGGAAGCGCCTCATGAGCTACAATTTATTCCTAAAATGACTTCTGCAACATATATGCCTCCTTTTTTTTTTAAATACTTATTTCACTGTCAGAAAATAAACAGAATAAAATTGGCGAATAATTACTTTACACAGAAACTGCATACTATGTGTTTCTGTCACATCAAAGGCTTTTTGACTGATTTTTCATAGTTCAACTCATGGGTCCCATCAACTTTTGAAATTTCAGGCCATATTTACAAACCCCATGAGTTGTTTATTGATGCTGAAACTCTGTGGAAGAAAGGTATCTGTGCTGTGTGGCTCCACAAAGCAGACATTCTGCAAACACCTTTCACCTGGTTTTTCTGAATTTGAGATGTAATTAAGCATGCACAGTTTGAGGCCATTCAGTCGTTTTCTCCTTTTTCAACTTGTGGGTCATATATAATGCTTCCCCCAATGGCACTGGAAAACTCTTACAGATTAAGATTCTAGGCACAATGCAGAGATCTCACCCTCTTCTCCTAGTGCACACAGCATCCTCTGTGAATATGTGCATCTAACAGGGATGCTAAAGATGACTGAGTCAAGATCTCTCAGCGGACCAGCTGAGGAAAAGGCATGACCTTGAGCTAATGCACTGCTCTGAGGTTATCACAGTCTAGACCCTCACAGCGTTATTTAGGGAGCAAGGCACTTTCTAGCATTAGTAATAGCAGCAAAATCTGGCCCAACTAGATTTCAGCAACATGCTCAAGGCTGGTAGAGCAAGCAAAGAAACCAAATGCCTCAGTCCCTGCCTACACTTCACACAGAAAACTACTCTTATTCTCTGGTAGCAACATGTTACCTTTGACCTCTGCTATAAGCCACGTTGCTGGAAGTGCCAGCTGTCCACAGGACAAGATCTACAACACCCTGACTAGGACTAAGGGATTGCTGAAGTTGGGAGGCAGAAACCTCCCTCTGTTTCAGAGGTGTTCCTAACGCATGACCAATGTTCCCATCATCTTGCTGCCACAGGTACACAGCTCCTTCCAGCAGATGGAACTGCTTAGCCTTTTTCCTGAACTGGCTCTGCAAAGCAGCATGCAAGCTGTAGTTTGAAGACACATAACAAAACCAACCAGCTTGGATGATCTAACACTACTGGTGGAGAAGAAAAGGCTGAACTTGAAGGACATAAAAGCTGAAAATCAGGAAGAAACACAATGACAAAAAGGGAAAGGTCTTTATGCAAACAAATGTGAAGCCAAGGCACAGAAGAAAAAATATCCAAGAGTCGCATGACCATGCCAATGAGACAAAAGAGGCAACAGGGAGAGAAAGGAAGAAGGGGACAGACTTCTGATCTTTGCTATTACGTGAGGGACAGGAGTGAGAAAGGTGTGTAGAGAGGAGGTAATTTCAGAGAATGATTTTGCAGTGCTTGTGCTTAGAGCACTCTGTGAACACAGACGACTCTGAGAACGGGCTAGTATCGACTTCTCTTGTGTAAGTGTTCATCATCCCCCAGGAAGAGAGAGTCATAAACCATACTGCTGGCTCAGACCAGAAACTCGTCCAGGTATTTCATACTGTGCTAATAAAGAAGCTCTAGCAGTTACGAGCTGAAATGGGTCGGACCTGAAAAACCACACGAAACCCCAGAAACCACAGCTGGATTCAGGTCTAAACTCCTCAGCTCCTCCGAAGCCTCCAATCAGTTATACTGCCATTAACAATTTCTTACGATTCATAAATAATGTGTAGCACTTTACGAGACAGAGCTTTTTGTTCCCCAAAGAACTGATGATCTTGTTGGACAGATGAAATAAATCAGCTGTGGAATATATTAGGAAATTTAGAGGGATCCTAAGGAACTGCTCCGTTGCTAATGATGGCTAACAATGACAAAGTCCTGTCGTGCTGCAGATGTGAATTAGCATGTGTCAGCCGCATGTAAAAGGCAGTGAAAGGAGGTCGGTTTCCTGGGGATTTTGAAGTGAAGGGGCAGGAAGTGTGTAGGGTCAGTGTGAGAGCAGGGCGGAGAGGCCCTGCAGTATTTGCTGAAGGAAACTCAGCAGAGCAGAGCCAGACACAGGGAGCAGAAGAGGCTGCAGAGCACCTGAAGGCAGGGCACAAAACTGTCAAGTTAAAGCACACACAGAAATCGGCAGCCTAGGCAGCGGCCATTCAGAAAGCACTTAATTGCATATAAAATGCTACTGGCCGAGAACTCCGACACAGGCATGACCTGTGCAGAACGCATGGCTGTGAAATGGTGCATCAGAAGACACCCAGTGAGCCCTAGGGGAAGGTTTCTGCCTACACAGCAATCCAGCAAGGTGGCGGCACCAGTCGGGTGCTGCAGGAAGGGCCAAGGCACAGTTTATCCCAGAGCGTGACCTGGCTCAAAATGCTGAACGACATCCAACTCCCGCGGTTTGGAGTCTGCGTGCCCCCTACGGATCTGCAAACTGTCACCATCTACTACCCAAGACTGTCATTCAGGGGTTATTCAGGAAAGGTGGTTTTAATTACCCTTCTAAATGAATAATGAATATGGCCAACAAAAATGAAACGGAAGACAAGTTTTAAATGGAACACACAATTACGTACTGCATTAACA
Source organism: Todus mexicanus (assembly GCA_013389965.1). NCBI lineage: Eukaryota > Metazoa > Chordata > Aves > Coraciiformes > Todidae > Todus > Todus mexicanus. The sequence continues at coordinate 12,457 of WEIS01102906.1, forward strand.
CAAAAAGATCTGAAATAAGGACAAAAGGAGATTATAAAGATGAACGATAAGATGATTTTACTCACTGAGAGTTTTTCCTTTGCTTGTTTAAATACACCAGGAGCCTGGTTTGTTTCACCGCCTGCTGCTGAGAGATCCAAAGAAAGACTTGATAGTTAAAAACAATAATAATATTAATAAGCATTTCCACTTACTACACTTGTTAGAACAATTAAATGGAACTACTTTGCAAAGCTATTACTTTGCGAATTACTCTCAGCGAACTGTGTGCAGAAATGTGCCTGCCTTAAAAATGTCCCATACTCAGCAAGCTTGAGGTAAAATGGTATCGTACACATTTCAAACAAATGGAAAATTTGTATCCGTGTTCCTGCAAGTCTAGAAACTACAGTAAAAAGTTGAAGAAATAGTTGACAGCTATAAGTGGCTCTAGTTCTGGAGGTCAATCCTCAGACACCTTAGCATTCTGATTTTCTGGACTGTCCTCTAAAAATGGGGCTGCTTTAGGTAATCCATAAATGAAAGTTTTAAGACAGGCCCCTGAAATCATCACTTTTCAAAATATTACCCAACACTCCGGATGGAAAGAGAGATGCACTGCTGAATGGTCATCCTAGCTCCATTAACATGGTCAGTGTGCTGCGGGTCAGCTAAGCCCTCGGATTTTAGCAATTCAAATTATATCTGGGACATCAAGTATGTTAATTCAGCATTTCATTTCTCTGATATGACATGGTTTGAGGTAGGATTTTTCTCTCCAGTTTAGAGTCTGTCCTTAGGAAAAGTTCTGGAATGGAGCAGCTTTTGGAAAGCAGGTTATTAGTTCCACGCCAATGTTGCTGCTCAGGAAGTGATCTGCCACACAAAAACTAATGTGAAACCTTTTGGCATCTGTGCCAGGGTGCCCTTAGTGAACACAGGACAGTTGTCACAGAAGACAACCTTTTGCTGTAAACCCAACTGTCTTCCAACTCTGAAACCAACTCCAACACGTTGTACAGCACAGAAATGATTAATTCTCTCCTTTCCCTGTGCAGCTCCCAGGTGTGATGAGGAGATCCCTAGTTTTCTGCCACACTTCCCACTCTACTTCTGCCCTGTTAATATAATATTTTATTCTTGTTTTTTAATTGAAGGAGTAGGAGAGAGAAGTTACAAGGAGGAAAGGAACATGTAACCGTGTACTTCAGTTCTTCTGAAATTGTAACAGGGATAATTGCAGCACAGCCCTCCTGGATAACATTTTACCACATCTGTTACTGCTGGCTTTGGTCTATTTTGCATCTCTTCTAAATCATCACAAATAGCATCCTTCCTCCTTCCCTAACCAGCCACCACTATGGAGTGGAAAGAGTAGCTGTGCTGCTTGTGCTGACTTACCTGAGGGCACCACAACTTCTCCATCTCAACAAAAGGTCTCTACAGACTCTGCTGTCAGTTTAAATATTTTACCTCAGGGTTTAACCCCAGAATTGAAGACAAGGAACAGAGCGTATCACAGAGTGACTCCTGCTCATAGCCAGGGAATTGTCCCGGCCCTGCCACCGCAAACACTCCTCTGCTGGCACAACTGCGGCGGCATGTCACAGCCACAGCACGAGTCAGGTTGGGGTCTCGCTCATGGGCCTACACCAGTCAAGGCAAAGACTTCACAACTCTGTCCTCAGAGCTGGCCGTGCAGATTCTTTTTCAAATGGCAAGGACGAGTCTCTGAAAAAGCAGCACCTCCCTTGTGGATACGGCACTGTAGGTTACCAGTATTGGACAGTGCTTACCAGCGACATGCGAATTTTGTTCTGGTGTTGAAGGGAAACGGGGGAAAGATGTCGTTTCCTGGGCCACTACGCAGAAAATACGAGCAAATATTAACTTCTTTTTGCAGCTGCTTGTACCTTCTGACTGGGCATGTTTCATTTTATAGCCACAGTAAATGCAACATGGAGGTTTCACTTGCCTGGAACACACTCTAGGCTGTACAGACTATACTGCCAAGGGACTCTTGGTGGGGGCTCCATTGGCCAGGTATCACTAAAGCTGACAAGACTACTCCTAATAGGACACACTAACAATCAGGACCGGCTTCAAGAAAGTGCTGTACCTTATGTAAAAGGAAAATGGGAGAGAGACAATGGCCGTCTAAATTCCAGATCCTGGCAGGAGCTGGATGACTGGTTCAGGCTCAGGGATATGTAGGTTAACATATGTCCGCCTACACTCTTAGGATATCACTGCTCTCTTTCTCATGGCCTCCCCTCAAGTCCCAGCAGTAAGTATATAAGGTTGAGATACAAGAAATTAAGA
>WEIS01102975.1:0-13158 GCA_013389965.1 Todus mexicanus
TTTTTAATTATCTCTTTTCCAAATCAAGTCATACGGTGTCAGTATGCTTTCTTTCTGCATGCTTTTCCATTTTTAAAAAATTACTAGTCAGTAGTTTAACTGGGAAGTTGACAGTTCCAGACATCCTAAGGTTCCTGTTCTACAGAGTCAATCTCCCCCATGTTTGGCCTCAGAAACTGGAGGCACTTCTATGTTTTTATTAAGAGCTCAGGAAAGTACTGTTTATGTCTCTTCCAAATACGTTTTTGCTCTAGTTCGTTTCTGTTCAGTTCGTTTCTGTCTCAATCATCTCACAGCTGCACGTGCAACCCAGCCATTTTGTTCAAGCTAATACTTACTATCCATTGATCTGTTATTCTCCCTCACTTCTCTTTTTCCTTCCACACCCTATGCCTTCTCTGACGTCAATTTCAGCTGTTTTTCTAAGAAACTCATGGACCGGACTACAGACAGCAGCAGGCCACACATGCAGCAGCACCCCAAAAAAGCCCTCTGGTATTAAGTAACTTAAGTACAATTAACTAAAGCATTGTCTTGGAAACAATCTAATTTAAGATAAAAAACAAAATCATTAGTCCAACTCAGCATGCCAGAATGTTACTACACTTTCATTTCTGCTATTCTACCCAAAAATACTTGATCACAAACTCGAAGTCCTGTTATTTGCTTAAAAAAAATAAATACAAACAACACATGAAATATATTTGCGAAAACTCCACTCAGCAGAAGGGAGGGAATTCCTTCTTACTCCATACATAGAAAGCTCCTCCTAGAGAGGTAGACACTATTCAGTCTTAAAAGATAAGCTCCCTTTTGTAAGTAGATGGAATGAGTTGTGCGGTAATACAATAAAATAACACAAAACCGCAAGAACATAGTGAACATTAACCAGTACTTCACATGTTGGGATGAGTTAGGGAACATCCTTTTAGACTTGTCCACAGCAGAAGGATTGGAACTAAATGATCTTTAAGATCCTTTCCAACCCAAATCATTCTACGATTCTATACCCGACGCCTGTGGCTGCACATTCTGTAATTGAATTCCACAAAGATACAGCCTACATAGCTCTGATAGCGAGCTCCTTGCTGACACTCATATTTATGTTCATTTCTAAAACTTAGAAATTAATCAGTTAAGTGTGATACAAATGTACTGAGAGTTGATCACAACTTTATGGAACAAGAAATTTCATAGCTGAAGTATTATACAATTACAGAGTAAAACAGTCAAGGAAAAATACATAGTAAAGTGTCTTGTGAAGTTATAATAATTGCTGTTCTGTCTGATGGCATCTAGGGCATTACATGAAATGTCTCAGATTAGTAAAAACAAATTGTTGGTCTTGAAGAAAGACAAGATGGCAACAAGACTAAGTTTTTCCCCTTTGCTTACCCAATTCTCGGTCTAAAAGGTTATTAAGCCTTATGATCCATTTGCAAGTTCCATTCAGATCAACTTTACTTTTTCAGCACTGCTTTTAATAAAGTACAGGGACTCTTATGCCAGTGACCAAGCAAACTACAGCAGTGTGGGTCTACCTATGGCCTTACAGTAACTGTTAGCACCCAAAGGTTAAGCATGTAGATAGACATGTTCTCTTGTACACAGCACCGTAACCATTCATGAGGTTACTACAATGTGCCACCTTCTATTACCCATGTGCCCTGAATTCTGATTACAACTAAACTGCAACAACAAGGAGCTGCTCAACAAGGAGCTTTACAAGAGCTAATAAAAACTGGAGGATTCAGGCTTTCTACTGGTGTGCTCTTATGACGAGTATACAGGATATACATGCAAAGCAACAGATTAATTAACATGCTTGTAGTAAAGAGTAGATGTGTCCCCATCCACTCTATACCACTCAGGTTTTTGCAGTAATTAACAGTTTTCAAGCATAACCCAATAGTACTCTAAAAAGCAAAACCAGCATCCACCACAAGACATTCTCCCTCTTTCCTCATCCACGGGATAATGGATGGAGGTACTCTTATTTCACTCTATGCCTAGCTAGCTACTGGAGTCAGATCAAAAGGGGACAACCACACATGAATGGAATGCAAAGAGATCTGAGCTGGCTCGTAGATCCTGTGAGGGCTTGTTCAACAGCTTTCACAGCCAGCTATTAGCAAAGCTTTATTCACTGCAGTTTTTCCTTGCTATAAGAAACGTCACGCATGCATGTCAGACTGTCAAATAACATGTTTTACCCCAAGCTACCGTGAACAGGAACAACTCCCACTGTGACTTGATATTCAAGAGGAAACAAGTGGAGAAAGCCAAAAGTGATAGTTCCGCAATACAATTTTTGTGTTTTTAAAGAAGCTTTTCCTAACTTTAAGTTATCTAACTGGATACGGGCAAAATGACAACCAACTAGCTAAATGCTACCAGACAAGACAACTTATGTGGCCTCCAGTATGGCTCTTGCACCCCTCTGACCAGAAAGCTGCATTTTCGTAAGTTTGTACGATGCTAGGCTTCTCCAGAAATGCACGCAGCTGGAAATTGTTAAAAAAAACCCAAAACAACCCAACAACAAAAACCAACCAAACAAAAAACCCAAACAAACTACAACTCAGTTGGTCCTTCGGTCAACTGAATAAAGTTAAGTGTGTGCCAGAGGATACAGAAGAGTTTATGGAATACACACAAGAAAGCAACCAGGACAAGTGCAGATGGAGACACAAATCAGAACCAGAACCAGCAGTTGAAATAAGAAAACAAGGCTAAGAGCAAGAAAAAACAGGAATTAAAATACTCCACATGAGGAAGATTTGTAAGGACACAATGGGAGGGAGCAGACTAGAAAGATTAAAGAAAGATGGAACCAGGAACCAACCCTAGAGAAAGAGCCACAGGCTTAGCCGTTAAGAGCAGCAGCTGCCAAGTCCCACCAAGCTGGTGCTAAGCCCAGAACTTTGCCGAGCAGGCCGGCCCCACGAGCTCGGCACACACCAGCTGAGCCCGAGCGCGGCCCCAGCGCGACCCCAGCGCGGCTTACCTAGGCGAGCTGTCCCGCTGCGAGCCGAGCCGAGCCTGGGCTGACCTCACCTGGCCTCGTCACAGGCGGAGCCCGCCCAGCGGAGCGGCGAGGAGCCGGCGGCGGGGCGGCCGCCCGGGGCCAGAGGGGCCTCCCGGGGTGCGGGGCCATCGCCCGCGGTGAGCCGTGCCCAAGGGGAGCCGTGCCCAGAGGGGCTGTTCTTAGGGGAGCCGATCCCAGGGGAGCCGTGCCCAGAGGGGCTGTGGCCAGAGGGGCTGTGGCCAAGGGGAGCCGTGGCCAAGGGGAGCCGCACCTGCAAACAGCCGCCGGCTGCAGGTAATTTCTGCGTAGCGCCAAACGGGGACGGGAGATGAATGAAACCGCCGCCTACAGACCCAGAGCCTTGGAGCTGCCCGAGGGCTGGGTGCAACCTGTGAGGGTGTGATAGAACTGCTGCAGTACTTCTGTTCGAGGGCTCTCCCACCGCGCTGGTGGGTGTGAAGATCCTTCTAGTGGGAGCTCCTGAAAAATCCGAGAGGAGCTAAGCAGTGTGTGGTGCTGGCGACAGCAGGGGGCTGTCACCTGGCAGAGAAGGATGAAGTAGTTCCAGCTGTGAAGAACAAATGAAATTACCTAGAGAGAAGTGTAAGGAAAAAGGGGGGTAGAGGACGTGACGAGACACAAGTGGTGGTGGCAGAAGCCGAACGAGCTTGGTATTAAGATGTGAAACAGGACAGAGAAGAATGAAGACGAGATTGTCTGAGACAGCAAAGATGGAACCATTTCTGTGGTTGATCCATGTACAAAGCCAAAACGCTCTTGCAATCTGTGAGCAATCTTTAGATTATCTCCTCCTAATTGCCTACATAACCTATAAGCAAAATTTACACGTGGAAATTTACACCTACTCCCCCCACAGTAAGCTGCTGGGGAAAATCACTAATTGTTCTACTAACCTGATTCTGATGAATCCTACTCATTCCCAAGTTCAGGTCTGTCCACTGCTGCTCCTGAGTAAGCATCCTACTATTCTGTCCTTCACCTACTCTGGAGGAAACAGCTCAAGTGCCCTCTAGTGTGGTTTCTGAGTATCTGGTCTATGCTTTTCCCACTTTTGTAGGATTAAGTGAGAGGGTTTGTATTTGGTTTGAAACATTTCTACAGGTCCATAGAATTTTATGACATAAGCCACTGTGAAAAATACTTCGACTGAAAAATTTATGGCAATTGTGATTTTTTTTTTAATGTAAAATTGATGAATTATAGCTATGGCTAGCTTCACAGGCGTATTACCTGTTTTATCCCCCAAATACAAAAATTTACTAAACATACCTGAATTTTTCATGGCCACTATATCTGCTCACAAAGTGATGCTGTTGTTGGGTTCTTTTCTTTGATATAGATGGGTTTAAAGCATCACCATTCTGGAAAAAATATGTATGGTCCTTCTACTTACTTTTTCAGTTTCTTGTATTTTCAAACTTTTAATATATATTTATCAAAGTTTAATTTTCTTTCTACTGTATTTTTAGTAGCTTTTTGGTCACAATGATATTTTTTCTTAAAATTCTCAAGTGATTCTTACTTTTCTGTTTGAATTGCTTTCCTAGCTGATTCAACCCCAAGAAATGCAGCCCTTTTAAAGCTATTCACATTCTGAATAATGAACATGCTTAGATCATCTCAGAGCATGTGTTTCTGGCAGCTTTCCTGGCTGTAGTGCACAGTCTTTGAAATAAGCTTCCTGTTTAAGCTAACAGACTTATTTATCTTCAGTAGCATGCACACCATGAAAGCTAATAGACTCAGGCACCAAATGGGTTTGTTTTTTCCAAATTGAAGGTAGAAATAGGAAGAGTACAAGCTGTGGAGTAATATAATTTTTTCAGACAAAGAATCCTAGCATGATTTTGGTTGGAAGGGACCTTTACTCCAGCCCCCTGCAGTGATTTGCCTTCTGGGCTGCAAGTGCACACTGTTGACTCACGTCCAACTTTTCATCCACATCTTGCATAGTAGCGAAATTCTAAGAACCAACTTGAAAGAAATGCCAAATATATGTTCTGGTCATACCAACGGTCCATCTAATTGTACTGGTAGTTGCCAGTAAATTCTTAAGGAAACAGCTTGAGAATGGAAGTGTAAGAATAGGAGAAGAACTTTCCTCATATTAGCCTTCTGGAATCCAGTAATGTTTGTTTTAAGAACAACAGGAAAACAAAACTTAGAGTGAGAATAATGGAAAAAAAGGACAGTCCAAACTATCCAGCTGTGGAATATTTTCAAAGGAAAAATCCTGTCATCTGGCTCATCTTTACGCAAACAAACTTAAACACTAGAACTTGGTCTCTCAAATTCTCCTATACAGTTCACAGACAGTAATGAAACTCCAATACCTTTTTCTCACCAACAGCTCATCCTGCAGGGATATTTACATTTAATTGATGTTTAGACTCTGGACCACAAAGTTGCCACAACATTCATAGTGCATGTAAAGAAGCTACCTAGTCAGAGGAGTGGCATCTGATCTCTGTCTGTAATCCCAGACAATTTACCAAGTAGGCATGCTCTGAAAATGCCTTATATGTGTAAAACCTACTGAAATTAACATGTAGCTCAGCAGAGAAATGTACTCTGTGAGTGAGGATGAAGAGCAACGCACTCAAGTTGCCAGTCTTTCACGTGGCTAACCCGAGTCCTGCTACTGGAAGCGCAGCCCTTACCATTATGTAGCCTGTAGAACAGATTAAATAGCAGAGAAATCTTCAAAAAAATCATACAATCATTTACTGTAAACTTGTTGAAGATTCCTTGCAACAGAAACCAAAACTTCTCTTAGATAACTGAACTCTATGTCCAAAAGCTCTGCCAATGCCTCACCTATATTAGTATGGCAGAAGCAGACCCATTTCTTTAAGGACTTCTGATGTCTTCTGGGTTACTCCATCCACTGTCATAATAATATGCAAGCCCTGCAAGTGCTACTCAATCCTCGCTGCTTATGGTCTTCAGCTTCTTTAGCTGGAATGATTATGCCAGTAAGAGATAGATCTCAACTGAAGCCAGTCTGCTGGTGCCAGGCAATACATCGCTCATTTATTCCCTAGGAGCTGACCCAACTTAGAGAACTCACTGATGAAACTGTTATTTTTCATCATGTTACAAATCATCACTGTCCTTTATATGTCAGTAAAGTGAAATGCAGAAAGTATGCGGCGCATTTCACCACTCAGTTCTCTTATTTCACATTCCAGTCTTGACACATTTTTGAAGGACCACAGAAATGAGTAGTTTAAAACCTGTCTAGTAAACTTCCTTGATCCTGAGGCATACTCTTTGAATTTAAATAACTTACTGTTTTTCTGTTGCCCTCTGGAACGGTTTCCTTTTCCTACTTGGCTCAAACAGTTTTCAAATCAAGACAGCAATAGCATGTTCCATCCTGTGATGCAGATTATGAGTCAGGGCCCTTGGGGCCTCCATGCTGACTGGATGAAATTACGTGTGCCCCCTGGCAATTGCCCCAGGGGTATTCCAGGAATGGCTGGCAATGCTCATGGTACTACAGAGTACACTGAATTTCTTCTGCTGAGAAACAGTACAGGAACCCTGTTATTTTCTAGGCAAAGATCAGAACTGCACACCCTCCCCTAGATCATGGCATACAGCACAGAGATTGGCAGAGCTTTTTATAGGCTTTCTCTAATAAACGATCCTTGACCACTACTAGTTCAGTCACTCTTACACCCTTTTTTCGTGTATTAGATTTTCATTCCTTAAAGAGGAGAACAGATTTACAGAGGAGTAAACCACAATGCTGAGCTAGGACAAGTACTCAAGAACTTGAAGGTGTAGGATAACTTCACTAGCCCAGTCTCTGCAGAGACTCTTAGGCCTAGACCAAATAAGTTTATCCCTGTACAGCTGTTCTGGACCTCCTATGACTCATCGTAAAATTAGTTCCATACCTCATTTTCCATGCTGACCTAACCAGCTAGATTAGCTCAAAACGATCTTGGCCATTATAAATAGCAGGATCCCTTCTAATTAAAGTCTGAGCAACAGTTTTGATAACCTGTTTTTCCTTGGTATTTTTCACAGTTTGACAGATTATGTTATTACCCTTTAGCCCAGGTTTCCTGGGAAACAAAGCATCTCCTTACTCTTCTAATCCTTCCAGGGAAATGAAGCCAAATTAAAACATTTTATGGGCATTCATTACATTTTATCATAGATAGTTCATGTACCTATCAATGTCAACTATCTAAAACATGTTACTGCTTAATGGGTAGCAGATACAACTAAACTTGCTTTTTCTAAGTCACTTCTTGTTCAGAAGCAACACTAACCAGGACAAAGCTTTCTTTCTGGTCAGAGCTTTGCTTCATCCCAAGTCAAGGAAATGTTCCAGTTCTGAGAACTGGATGTTGCTATGGCAAAAATGTGTGAAAGGGGCCCTTTACAAACATGCAAGCCAAGTTCAGCTTTCATTGTATATGTTTGTCTCCTTTGATTTTCTGAAGGCAAGCACCTTTTCAGTTAAAACTGACAATAGATTGTTCAGCTATGATATGGAACTTTATTTCTGTTCTTCCATTGGCTAGGGAAAATGCAGTGGAAATGTTCAGAACACATGCAATCGTGTAAGAGACTGTGCATGCTGTGACTGTTTACATGAGCCTGCAAACTGTGTCACCATCAGTCTGTCTGCAGACACAGCCTATTCACTGAACTCACACACAGGTCAGGATGGTCATTTGTATAAATATCAAGGACCATGCATCTGTACCTTGCAGAGGAACTTAATCTTAGTAGGAAGAGTTGCTAAATCAACTCTTGATTGAAGTGTGCAGCACATAATTGGAAATCTACATGAGTAGAGAGAAATCAGGCCCAAAGAGCAGAAGGAATCTGCAAAGAGAAGAGTGTATATTAACTGGGAATTGGATGAATACCTCTCATTTGTTTAGCAGAGAGCTGGGAGGGGACTCAAAAAGCCAAACTGAAACTAAGAGCTGCTCACCGGAAGAGAATAGAAAGAAAGAAAGAAGAAAAAAAAAGAAAAAAAATTTCTCCTATCCTCATTCCTCTATCCTCACTCCCATTTTGGCCATTAAAGGGAGATGCCAGAAATACTATCTGTATCATACTTGCTGTAGAAATTAAGTAGTTTACAAGATTCTGTTATTTTACAGACTTGCAATGCTTTTTCTGAAAAATAACTTTGAGAGGTAGGTCAGGATTTGCAGCATAGCGAATTCTGGACAGAAAACCAGACCAGTGCAGTTGTCAGTGGATCTAACCACAGTTCTCAACAGTTCTCATGTAAGCTTTGCAGATTGATCTGTTATGCAAGTTCCTGTTGCAAAGCAAGTAAATGTATTTTTTTTAAAAAAAAAAGTGTGGAAGGAAACAAAGGAGCAGACTATTTGCTCAGACAGTTGGAAATCCCTTCTGACCTTCTTTGTAGTCCAGGGAGCAATTCCTGAGCTGCATTCTGAGACAGAGGCAGTGTTGCCAAGCCTAGCATTCTGGCAATTACTCAGTGGAAATGGAAATGGCCAACGCAGATGCCAACGGTGTGATGCAAGTTTCATTGTCCCTGTCAAAATGGGAGTCCATGATGTTTTTTGGGCTTTTTGCTTGGAATTTGTGGTCAGATGTAGTTCCATGTAAATCACACATTTAAACCAGGAAATAAGATTTTTTTTTTTTTAAGGGAGGTCCTCCTGATTCCCTAACCTATGCTCCTCTGAAGGGCTATTTTGGATCTTGAATTTGAGCTTAGTGTGAATAGAAAGAGCTCAGAAATAGGAAATAGATAGGAAAAGGCATAATGGCTTTCAACTGAAACAGCGTAGATTTAGATTAGATATAATGAAGAAATTCTTCACTGTGAGGGTGGTGAGACACTGGAACAGCGAGGTTGTGGATGCCTCCTCCCTGGAATTATTAAGGCCAGGCTGGACGGGGCTTTGAGCAACCCAGTCTAATGGAAGGTGTGCCTGCCAATGGCAGGGGCATTGGAACTAGATGATCTTTAAGGTCCCTTCTAAACTAAACCATTTTATTATTCTATTCTGTGACACTATGAAACCTGAACATCCTCCGTAAAGCATAAAACTGGAATAATTGTAGACACATGCTTGTGAAACACTTAATTGTCAAACAGCTGAAAACCAGAAAGAAATAACAGTATCGTGCCCTCCTAATCTCTCAAACATCAATGGGTTAGCAGAGAACAATTTGGAGGCCAGTAAAAAACCGAGGAAGAGTAGGTCAGACCTGGAAGGAGAATAGTAAAATTCCAGCCTGTAGGGATATATTTTAAATGTTTTAATTCTGAAGTCAGTTCAGGGATGATCATAGGGGACAAAAACTCCAGCTTTCTTCTATTAATTGAAATTAAATAGCACTTGTTCAAGCAAGGATAGTTTCTTATCCATCTGTCATTACAAATAAAACGAATACCATATGTTTAGCAGTATCTAAATATCTAGTACTACCACTGGATAACACTCCTTTGAGAAGTTTCCCAGCATGCTCTGCAATGAGAAAATAACCAAAACCAAATGGTCTTTGCCTCAGGATCTGCATAATTGTAAAACAAATTGACAGGTTAGAAAGCTGTTTCAAATATCCATATGCTTGTTTCATCTAAAATATGCTATGTAAGAACCTAGGGAGGAAAGGACACTGATAATAAAAGGCTCTTTAATATATAAATCAATACAATCCATGGATTTTGAAGCTGAACATGTTCAAGACGGAAATGTCAGTCTTCACAGCAAATATGACTAACTAACACAGCTCATGAATTGTCTACCAACTGAATGTTTATTTCACAACTTGATAATCCTGTTGACAGAAATAAAATCTCTTAATGGATGGAAAACCTGGAAATCACAAACATTATCAGAATAAATGTCAGGGCTGCATACCCACTGATAACCAGAGAAAAACAGAGAACATAAAGTGGAATAAGAGAGTCTGGTACTTCTAGAGCAATGAATACATTGGATTTGAGGTGGAAATCCACCTCTCTGGAGCGAGGCGGCTGTCCCAGTGTTCCAGAGCAGGGATCCTCCTCCTCTCCTCTCCAGACCTTCGGCCGTGTCCTGCCTGCGCTGCCGCCCGCGGCCCGCAGAGGGCGCCGGGCCCCGCGAGAAGCGCGGCCGGGCACGGGAGGCAAGAGCTGAGGCCTTGCCGAGGCCTGACCTCCACCTGCCGCACCAGCTCTGAAGAGAAAGCTGCAGAGACTTTGGTTTCTGGGCTACATTTTGTCCTGGCCATCCAGTCACTGAAGCCCAGTCACTGTGCTGCACCCAAGGATGAGATCCTGAGAGAACCGAGGGGTCTAAGACCCAGTCGGCAATTGACGCACAGAGCAGAGAGATCTAGTCATGTAACCCGACAGTTCTTTCAGAGATCTTTTGAGGTCTTATAACCTCGCTATCTCTCAGCACAGCTCTTGCTTGTTTGACCTTACCGTGCATGACTATTCATGGCAGCACTGCAGGCAGAAGCCATGAAGTACTTCCTAGAGAAGGGAAGAATCACGTGGTGAAAAGCGCTGTTGGAATTCAGGCGTGTGCTGATCTCATACCCAGCTGACAGAGTCCACACGGAAGGTTGGGGAAGAAGGGCAAGATATAGACCCCCTCACGCTTCCTGCCACTAGCTGAAGCATCTTCATTTGTACCTTCTGTAGAGTGACTGTGCAATCACTTGACTAAATCTGGTCTCCTGCATAAATCAGTTTTCTGTGGTGATTAAAGTAGCAGTTATTAAATCTAGTCAGAAAACAGTTCTCCCTATTCCTGCAGCTCCTCCCCATATGTTCACTCAGACACTTCTTTAGCCCTCCTATCATCAGCTCACAATGAGCTCCAGTTCCAAAGAAAGTACTTTTCTGAAAAGATCATACATGCACATACAGTAAATATCCCTGCCATGAAGACCATACACTGAGATGATGAGACCAGCCAGGGCTCACAGGTTAAGTCATCTGCCCTGGGTCATGCAGGCAGATACGTGGCAGAGCTCAGGATAGATAGTGTGACCCTCCCACGACCCAGTTCAGTGTCTGCCCAGTAAAGCTGTGGATACTAATTCAGGCAGCGATGCCTTCTGCCTTCCGCTGTTGCTTACTCATCTGTCTCCTAGATTAAGAGGTTTAATCAACAGCTAAATTAAAACCCAGATGTAAATTTCATTTGTTGGCCTTGGAACCTGGATTACAATTTGCAACAGTAACAATTTGCAAATAGTGTTTCATCAGTGTCTAAAAAAAAAAAAGGCGGGTGGGAGGGGGCAGTTTTCTTCATGGTTCCCTGTTACTGAAAACTGCCTGTAACTCCTAGGATCATAGGAGCAGAATATGTGAGATCTATATATCTATAAAATTCCTGCCCAGAGATCTGTGAGAGATTGTGGAGCTTGAAAGGGCAATTTTTCAAATATGATCTTTTTTGATCTGCTTCGAGAAGAAAATACATTCTATGCTACAGAATTTCTACAAGAAACTTAACATAAACTTGGGCTGAAGAAGCTTAGTGGGAGGAATGGGACCAAGATTGAAGTTCACAGGCTAACATTCTAATGTTTTATCCACAGACTGTTAGCTTGGCCCCCTTCCCATAGCCCTGGAAACGCATTTTACAGAAAGAACAATGCAGGAGCAGATAAAACATCTCTTCTGAAATGCTTTTGGGAAACATAATCACAAAAATATTGAATCAATTCATAGAGACTCATCTCTCACTTCCTGAATACAGTCAAAAGAGCTAGACAAAAAAAGAATAATCACTTGTCGCTGTGAATTATTTTACGCCAGAAGCAATAGAATATTAACATATCAACTGGATTTCATTCACTACAAGAACTAGGTAGCAAGGAGACCTAACATTTATGAAGGCTGAATGCTCCATTTGTAAACTTTTAAACAAAATTAGTATGAACATTACTAGAAAAGTAGGGAAGCCTGATAAAAGACGCTTTAAAAAATTACCTATTTTGCCATCGTAAGCCAATGCAAAACTGCTCACTCTTTTAGAATTTTTATTGCTTCAAATGTATCAGGGGATAATGAAATCTTTTCCTACTATTTGATACATCCCATTGTCATTAAGTTATTGTCTACTCAAATGGATTCATGTTTTTGTTATTTTAGAAGGGATATGCTGGACCCAGTAGGTCAACATCATTTAGCACTACATCACTTTGAAGCTAAAACGAGCAATTGCAGGGTTTCGCTTTGTGTCATAAGGTAGGTTGAATATTTCTTTCTTTTAAAAAAGTGTATTTCATTGCAAATGGAATAAGACATTCTGAATAAACCTCTGCTATTGCAATTCAAATAAACTATTTGGGATTAATTTACCAAAATGGTGCCAGGCTTTAAAGCAGCTGAAAATAAACAGCAATGTGAATACAGAAACCACCCAGCATCCTTCACTATTACTGGATCATTAGATGAATGTAACTGTATTCAAAATAACAAGACCCAAAGATCCTTTCCCATGCCTTTTTGAACAGTTTCCACGCACACCTTGAGAAAAATTAATTCTAAATGTGGAGAGGTAAAACTGTACAGCACAAACCAGGAAATAACTATTTTATTTTTTAAACACCGAGTGGAAATATTTAACTTAGAAAACCCTCTTCTCAAGATAGAGTCTACCTTACCTTGTGCTTCCTTGTCAAAGCCCTGCAGGCAGCTTCAAACTCGACTTTCTGAAGACTGTGAAAGACAACAGCTGAAAAAAATTGTAAGAGGAGAACGATTTAAGATTTTGATAACAAACTCGGCATTTTAGGTTAAATCGTGAAAATAAAAGTGGAACTATTAGTGATTGGGAAATGAACTTTAGAGGCCCTTGGTTTCTGCGTGTGCGTGAAACACCATTTTAAGAACAGCCCTTCTCTGCTGTCCTCGGATTGCACACATCAAATTCTCCGTCTTGCTCGTAACTTTGTGGGCACGCGTTCTAGCGTCTGCAAAATTTCAGCGTCGAAAGCCTTGGCCTGTGACACCTGCCACGCCAGAAGGCGAGAGAAATGTTATGGAGTCCACGCGGAAAAACAGGTGACAGGGGCGAACAGCGAGTCCGGGCGAGCAGAGCCGCAGCCGCCGCTCACAGGGCACGGCCCCGGGCACAGCCACGGGCAGG
>WEIS01103002.1:0-13795 GCA_013389965.1 Todus mexicanus
CTTTTAGCTTTCGTTTTAGTTAGATGCTGATCATGGCGCTGCAGCAACTGAAGCATCTCCAGCTGGATGCATTCACGTTTCTCATGTTGAAACTTAACCATTTTCTCTAGGATACCGCACTAGAGTCACCCGATACCAACCTGAAAATAAAGTGTAGTCTTTTTGCTGATGATCCAAATCGTCAAAACTGGCTTATGCTAAAGCTGCTTCTTTTGCCAAGTTACAACTCTTCTTTGTGGGGTTTTTTTTAATATAGCTGCAGTAATAGATGTTGAATGAATTGCTTAAACTGAAATACTAACCCAGTATGGAGATTTAGTTTTCAGTCAAGGAGACTAAAAATGTTGTACCCTTTAAGAATGCTATCTGCATCATCCTCTGTGAAAAATGAGACTGGTAATTTATACATGACAGGCGTACTGCTGTATTTTTTCTTTCTGTTCAGCAGTATATTAATACTATTAGCATTTGTTGTTTGTTACATTTTGCTTTATAAGCGCAACTTTGCACGAGGGATGGCAATTTTCTGCTTTCCAGCTTGTTTGCTTCTAATATTTTATACTTTTAATTATGTTTTTAATAAATCTTCCCTGAAATTTTGCTAGTAACTTTGGTATGATAGAGAAGTAGAGTCAATTCTGGCTTACACAGATGCACTGGCATCTTTTCTGGCTGGCTTTCAGTGAAGGGTAGTGAGAATGGTTCATGGCTGCTTTGAGTAATTTTAGCTTTTTTCCTCTTTCCTTCATTCTAGATCCAACGAATGGTGATTTCAGGTGGCAATTTCAAACCTGACACCTTGAAGCCAAAAGAAGTAGTCAGCCTTCTGCTGGATGATGAGGAACTAGAAAAGAAATGTACGTAAAATTCACATTGCGGCATTTTCCCGATCTTTCTCTTCATTAGCTTATGAAATCTGTGTTTTTATCTCTACAAACACATGTATTGCTGATAACAACTTCTGTTTCCTGGCTCTTTTTGTATTGCCAACTCTTGTTAGTACAAGCTGGGTTTATATCGCTGCTGAGCTGAGAGCTGAAGTTGTGCAAGAGAGACATGATGATGTGATAAAGTTTTTATTGGCACTCATTCAGGATCATTACATTGTTCCTGAATGACAAAGCTTTGACAAGAATTATGTGGGTCATGACAAGAAAAGCATTAGTAAAAATGCTGTATTTCATCATACTTTTGAAGCTGTATTAGAGAAAGAAGAATTTCACTATAAGGCTTTTTAGTAATTTGGATGCAAATAGTTCTAATACAGTAGTATTTTCAGTGTGTTTTTAATTCAGCTGACTTTTCTTCACAGTTCTGTTAGAACTAGAATTTCATGTGAGAGTCTCAAGAGGATATGAAATGTCTTTCAAGCAGTGACAGCTTTGTATTTCTTTTCCAACAGTGCGCCAGCGTCAAGAAGAGAAGCGACAGCAAGAAGAAACAAACCGTGTGAAGGAACGTAAACGTAAAAGGGAAAAATATGCTGAAAAGGTATTTTTATGCAAAGAGGTTGCCTGTGTCAGTGATAGAGCCGGAAGAGCTTCAGGCTCACTATTACGTGGTGTGGAAACCTTTGATGCAAAGGCAGTGTAATGAGTAAAGCCTTCTTCCCTTCGCCATTAAACATCAATCTGCGGCACTTCCTTACACAGAAGAGGGATATTACAAAATACGTAATGCATAGTTATCTGTATTTTAATATCATTAGCAACTTGAAAAATAAGGAAGTACTGCATACCCGAACAACACTAGATACTGTAGCCTACAGACAACAATTTGAGGACTCACGCTTGAATGAAAACAAAACATTCAACTCATCGTTCCGTGGCATGTGAAGTGATGACTTCATCAAGATTTTATTCTGCAAGGACAGAAAGGGAATGTAAATGAAACACCAAACACAGATAAACCCATACAGCTATGTGGCTTCTTTGAAACAAGGGAAGATCAGTTTGTTTAAAAAAAAGATAATTGAAACTAGTTATGAAAATTCTAAATTTTTGAGACAGGGAGGCATTGCATTAATTAATTGGAATTTTGTGTAATGGTAAAGAATTTCAAGCTCACTCTGAAAGGTAGTGGAAATCAGAGTAATTCTCCAAGAGTAATTTTCCATCATTTCAGCTATTTCAGGAAGTAAAAAAAGCCCAACCCTACTTACATCTAAAGAAGGAGCCTTTGAGGGATTTGTTATTGCGTCCTTCAGAAACTTGTTTGAGGAAATTCTGGACATGGCATTCCTTGAGTTATAACACTGCATTAGATGTTAAGATTTGGGGTTTCTTGTTCCCTTTCTTCTATTTTATCTTTTTCATTCCTAGTCTTGTTTTGTTTATTTCAGAAGAAGAAGGAAGATGAATTGGATGGGAAGAGAAAGAAAGAGAGCATGAACCTTGTGATCCCATTTGTTCCCTCAGCTGATAACTCCAACCTGTCTGCTGATGGGGATGACTCCTTCATTAGCGTAGACTCTGCCATGCCCAGCCCTTTCAGTGAGGTGAGACTTGCTGCTGCTTTAAACTATTTCAGTTGTGGCCTCCCATCTTGTAGGATTCTTGCTTTCTGTTATCTTCGCTAGCGTAGAACTTGGAGTACGTGGGGAAGCGAGATGTCTTAAAGATCAACGATCAGAATGAAAATAATTCATTGAAAATGTAACAGCTGCTAATAAGCTGCCTTACAGCTCCTCGTGTTATTTGACATTCTATTATTCCGCTCTTCATTTTCTCCCTGCCTCCCTTTATTACAGTGAGTTCATGCCCTCAACATCTTGTTTTCCTTCATCTTTTTCTAAAGAATTATAAACTGGTTTTGGTAGCAAATACTTTTTGTTCTATACTGTGTTAAGATTCTTATGTTGTATTGTTCCCTTATTTACCAAGATTTTTATTAGCAGGAAGTTAAGAATCCTGTTGTTTTCTCTCTGGCAGTAGGAGATGGGTGGCTGAACAGCAGCTTTCTTAAATTTCTGCTGAGACTGTTCATCTCCTGCTTCTTAACATAGATTTTGATGAACTGAAATTAAGTAAGCTCCTGGAGGTCTTTACTGCTGCTCAGCGTATAACTAGAGAGTGTGGTGTCATTGGGCAGATCATGTGTCGTGCTGCTAGTCTGGCATAGAGAACAGGAGAGAGAACAGAACAAGTACCAATTAATTAGTTGTGATTATATGTCTTTTAAAGATCTTACTATGTTTGTACCCTTTACTAACCTGTAAGCAAATGACTGTATTCTCTGTCACGTTTAGATATCCATTAACAGTGAGCTACATATGGGCTCTATTCCTCCCGATGAGAGCAGTAACGATATGCTTGTGATTGTGGATGATCCAGCTTCTTCAGCACCTCAGTCAAGGGCAACAAACTCTCCTGCTTCCATTACTGGCTCAGTGTCAGATACCATGAATGGTCAGTACTTTCACCTTGATTTTACTACTAACATTTATTACACGTTGAATTTGTGTGGCTCGGTGATAACATTTTCTGCATTTTTAACCAGAGTATATGTATGGTTTTAAAGATTTTGGGAAAAAAAATGCCTTTTCATTGAGAAATTATTTCTGATTTGATTCTGTTTATAGTCCATCATTCACTTTTCTCTTTTCTATGTTAGTTACTCTTAAAAGTTTTGTCCTTTGTTCCTGTGTTACAGAGGACTCCGATTAAGCGCATATTAACAAATTACAGACTACCATGGAAATGATAATTTCCAGGCTTTCTTTTCTTGATGTTGCTGTTGGGCTAATAATCAGTTGTTTATTTCCAATGCGTGATTAGAGCAGCTGTAATTTTAAGTAATGGCAAATGCTCTTAACTACCGTAATTTTCTACACTGAAATAAGTAGAGCCACAGTTCTTGAAAAGTTTCTTTAGAGACGGCAAATGGACAAAACTTCGTATCTATCTTTAAGTAAGAAAATACTTCATCCTGAAATAGAACCTAAAATCCTCCACATAATTGTGGATTGTGTTCATAATAATGATGTCAAGTAGTTGGAGTTAAGATGTGGTTAATGAAGAGTGAAGTTTTGTTTACCTAATTTCTTTTCATGGAATCACTGCTTGCCAGCAGTGGCCGTATTAATGTCAGTGAAAATTATCAGTTAATGGGCACAGTGTTTGTGTAAATGGTAGGTAGTTATGATGCTGGATTCATCTGTGAGTCACCTGAAATACTACAGCAGTTACTGGTTTAACATTCTTTTCTCACTAAGGTGTTTCAATGCAAGATACACCTCTCACTGGGAGAGGCCAGTCGAATCGAAGCCGGGGTCGCCCTAAAGGTTCTGCAGCTGGATCAAAAGGCGGCACCGGGAAAGGCCGAAGCCGTAAATCCATAGCGGGAAGTGCGGCTGCAATGGCAGGAGCCAAAGCAGGGGCGGCGGCAGCCTCTGCAGCGGCGTACGCTGCGTACGGGTACAATGTCTCTAAAGGTACGTGGGGAAGGGGCGGCGGCAGACTGCCCAGGGCAGAACCAACCACATGAGTTTGGGCGATTGTTGTTTACAACCTATCAAAAAAATAGATAAAAAGCATGGTATTGTTGGTACTGCTTGTCTGTTACATTCTGAGATCCAGGCAATATCCAGTGCGACATGGTAGTGATGTGAGAAAATAGCTAGCTTCACCACAGATGACCTAGAGAGGCTAGTCCTGCAGAAGTCTCGTCTTACCCTTTGAATTATCTCATACCAAATATTTTTCCTCTTGTTTTTTGTTTTGATGTCCAGACAAATCAGATAGTTGTGTTTATCTTGTGGGTATGGCTGTGGCTTTCCTGCATTGCTGTTATGTTGAAGTTACAGCATCAGGTTCGTAAATCTGCTAAACTGATGGTGATGGAGCTTCGGCTTTTCACCAGCTGACAGTGACACAGGGTATAACTGCAAGATGGTTTGTATCTTAAGGATAAAAATACCTTAAACTTCCATAAATCATGAATACAGGGTTAGGACTGATTCTTAGTGTATTATTTGTTGCTGAAGAGCCACAAGTTGAATAATATGTTTACGTGGAATTTGATCCTCTTTTCCATTGCTAGGCATGTCTGCAAGTAGCCCTCTACAAACAGCAATTATTCGGCCTTCTGGACTTGCAGATTTTGGACCTTCAAGCGCCTCTTCTCCCTTGAGCTCCCCTTTGAGCAAAGGAAACAGTGTTTGTGGGACCCCCAAAAGCTTGAACCTGACCAGCAGTCTCATATCAGAAGCTCCGATTCGGAAGCAAAGCAAAGGTGCCCACACCTCAGGTGGTCGATAGTAATTTTGAACCCCCAAAGCTTGTCGGAACTGCGTTGGCTTTCAGAGTAGACCCACCCTGCCAGCCGAAGGCATGCGAACCAACGCCTTGTTGCTGTCCAGCACGCATGTGAAAAGAAAATCAAAGCACAATGGGAGAGGGTGGTCTATGTGAGCACTTTGATTACGTGTATTCCAAAAAAATATCTTTGCAGACACTGCGAGAAGGTGGGATGGGAGTCTGGGGTAAGTGGGGGAGTGCCAGCTTGTGTTTTATAGATGTATCTGACAAAGGTTCCCAAGTGAGCATCCAGCTAGTCCATGCAATACCCTGCAGTGGTGTGTGCTGAAGTCACACCAATATACTTTCTCTTTTGTAGCTTGAGGTCGAACCCAGCATTAGTTTTATCCTATAAAATCAGTATCCGAACCCCAGAAGTATCCTATAGAATCACAAGACATTTCCATACCGGCAGCTGGTCAGTGTACGCGCAGGGGTCAATTGAGGGCTAAGGTGAAGATGATGTGTGGTCAAAAAAAAACTTGGATTCTTCTAGTGTGGGCTTCTGGGTTCTCTTAAGGTTTGAAATGCAAAGGAAGATGCCTCAGGTGGTTTCCGGGGAATGGAGTCTTTTCCACACCATTTGTCAGGAAGAGGTTCAGAGCCACAGAAAGCAGAGAGTACTGGCAGGCCTGGTGAGAGCAGCAGCACTGCCTCTGATTCTTACAGTGGAGGGAACCACAGGCCAGTGGTGTGTGGTTTGCCTGTCAGAGTTCTCTTTGGCACAAACGCTCCCTGTATTCAGAATGGTTTCTCTCACTTTTGAGGTGTGCAGAACTCTTAAAAGCTCATGAACAAACCAAGGCTCTGTTTGTACAAATCTCACAAAGAGGGAAAGCTGAAGTGCCCAGGAAGAGTTTGCTGCTGCTCCTCTTGCTGTGCCGTAGCAGAACGTGGTTCTGCAGCTGTGAGGGGAGCAACAAAAAACAGTCCTGAGAGAGAACTGTGCCATTCTCCCTTCCAGACAACTCCTGGGGAAAAATTGTCTCGTATCCCAGCCATCTGTTGACTGTTCTTCCAGTGTGTTTTCCCTTCACCTTTGATCATCGCACACGCTAGCTCGGTTGAGTTCACTGTGGTGTGCAGGTACCAGTAGCCGTGTCCTATGAGGCTGATAGAAAGCAGCGCCGCCAGCGCCCATCTGCGTGCTCATTCTCTGGTTGCACCTTCCCCGTTCTCGATGCACAAACTCCCCCCGTAGCCCCCTGCTTGCTGTAAGCGTTGTCTGCATTGCACTGAGATTTAGGTGTGGGGCAGTTTTTCTGTCTGACACGTTGAATTAAAAGGCTGTTCTGCCGGGGCACTTTCATCCCTTGAGAGAGAAGCAAGGTGAGTTGCAGTTCTGGGCTGTGACAGCAGAAGATGACTTTTTTTATTGTTATTATTATTATTATTATAATTTTTTTCCAACCCCAAATCCTTTGCCTGGCGTCCTACAGTGTGGAGCAAGTGCTTCCTGTTGGCTCTGCCTCTAATTTGCACACCTGAAAATAGCAGAACTGAGCTTAGTTAGATTGATTTTTAAACAGATTTGCAGGGGATAATTGAGGGGGAAGTGATGTTTAATTAACTCATGAAGACTTCCCCCTTCCCCTCCTATTCACATGTATATATGATATTTAGAGGGAATCAGACAAATGCCAAGCCTTTTTTTCTCTTTGAATGTGCTGTCTATTTTTATAATTGAACTTGTACATATGTATAAAGAGAGACACATCTTTCTTTTACTAACTGGAGAAGAAAATCTTAAATAAAATGGAGTGAGATAATTTTATGTAAAACAGTGTCTTTGTGGTTTTTATGCATGCAGCTGTATGAATGAGAGAATTAGGGAAGAGACATGGAAGGTGCGCATCAGAAAATGCATCTAGAGACATACGCTGCTCAATCTGCTGCTCTAGAGTCTCTACACTCTTCCACGTATCACTTTTGCAACCTTTTTCAGTCCACATGTGTCCTTATCACATGTCCGTATTCATGGATTACCTCGGAATCTATTTTGGAGTAGTATGCAGCACATCTCAAGAAAAGAGAGGCAAGTATAATGTGTGTAATTACATAGTACCTGAACTAGGATGGTTGAATTCAATACAGTTGATAATTTGGGGACATCATTCTCTACTTTTTTTTTTTCCCTTTTGTTTTTTCAGTGGGAGTTGAAGTGACTTGTCTGTGTGTAGTCTTGGTTTTCAAACTGCTAGACAGTTGCATCAATTTGTAATCCAAAGTGGAAAGAAACGAAGTTGTAACTTGAAAAGATTGCAGAAATGTAATGTGTGCTGTTGCGTGTTATATTTTTTGAAGATTAAATTATTGGTATCTTAAAACCTGATCGTATGAAAACACAGTCAAAGCCATTTGATCGTCAAAATAAATACCAAATGACATAACAGGTTGTGGCAAAATAGTGGTAGCCTGTCTGCTTGTGAAACTTGCGTCAGGCTAACAAATTCGGGAAGATCTAATACTGTGATAAACTAACTAGATCATATCCAGTTGCATTTCTGTTAAAAGTTAAATTTAAACAGATGCATTATACATATTATGCATCATAGAAGAACTGATTTATTGATTTGAGGAAGGAAGTAGTGCTAGAAGTACAAAGACAGGAGATTTTTTAAGGAGGTGAAGTTAGGTTTGTGATCAACACTGCAGCGATCACTTCTGTTGAGGTGAGTAACGCAGCCTTGTACATTGAAGCTTTGTGCTTTGAGGTTTGAGTGTCTTTTCACTCCGACTGTGGGTTGTGCACTTGCCTTATGGATTAATGGCAAAGTCATCTTCCTTGGAAGGATCAAGGTGTTTTCTAGTGACAGAAACAGAATATTGAATGAACCAAGCTTGTGTTTTAAGCTGAAATGGTGAAATAGGTGTCAGTCTGGTTTGAAATGCTGTGTATTCCTCGTGCTATTTGATGATAGCATTTTACTCAGCAGTTACTACGAAACTGTTCAATACCGTTCACTGATTAATACTACCACTGAAGACATTTAAAGGTGATAATTTTCTTAGGTCATCTGAGAAGATAGGACTAAAAGGAGCTGTTGTGTCCCACCCTCACACACATGTGTAGTTTAGCCTACAAGGGATGTCTGGTTCAGCAGCGTCCCCAGAACACCCCTTCTTCCCACTGACACACATGGTCAACAAAGTTTTTGCCAAGCCATGGCCAAATTAAGTCTTGCAGTTAAAGACCTAAAGCTGCAACTGAAATACTCCTTTGGGAGAAAGCAAGAGTGATCGAAACCGTTTACCTTCTCTCAAAAAATATCTCAGGTTGGAGACAGGAGAAAGGGATTTCCTTCTGACATCTAATGCTGAACTTAACCCTTGAGCGTGTGGACAGGCCATACCAGCCCAGCCACTGATAAAATGCCCCAATGCAGCTGGCCCTTCATCATCTCTCGGGATGTGGTCAGCACCCTGGAGGGTGGTAAAACCAATCAAAAAAGATGGGGAAAAAACCAGAGCCAAATGATACATCAAAGAAGCAAGAGAAAACTTCTTGCTCACCACAGGCAAGTTGGGAGAGCCAGTATGTGGGTTTGTTTTGTTACAAAAACAGAGCACTCCAGCATCCTCCCAACTCCTCTTCAGAATTATATATATCAGATAGGTGGGGACTTGCATGACACTGTCCTCAGAAGTTCTTCTGCTTAGCTGTACCATCACTGCGCAGTCCCTTCCACACCAACTCTTGTGACTTATGAAAATAGTTTGGTTCCTTGGTTTCATGGTGTCTTTGGAATTCTCCTAATTTCTGTTTTTAATATTTTTGTGACCAATTGGAATCCACTTAATCTAAATCAAGGGGAGGTTGATTAACCTGCAAGCTGTTTTCTCTTTTTGTCATGGGTCAAGACTGTTGTCCTCCTCACTGAGCCACTAGATCTCATCTTCTTGTTCCACAAAGAGATAAACAGGTTACTGCAGGAGAGTTTTCACCTAGAACTGCTCTAATTCTGGACTTAAGGATATTGATACTGCACCGTCCAAAGGTAGTGTTGTTTCCATACCTCCTCCCCTTTCTGTTGCACTCTTTCTCCACCACTCTTTGCTGTCTCATGTTCTGTTTGTTGAAAGCCTGGGGCTGTATCTTGCTTTATTCCCATATTCCCAAAGTATTTCCTTCAGCAGCATTTCCCAGAGGGGGAGGCACACAAAGCCTAGTGGGAAAAGCTCGGTGCAGAAGGAGTAGGGATCTGCACTACTTCAATCGCAGCTCAGGAACAGCCGCGTTGCAGCTGGGAGGAGGAAGAGCACAACTGATAAAATCACCTGAGGGCAGGATGTGGATCAGTGTAATTTGGGAAATGCTGCCGCTGTGACCACTGCGCTGCCAGTCCTGATCTCCAAGTCTCCGTGGAGCGAGCTAGCCTGCTCCTGCTCCCCGATATACTCACAGGCTCCTCAGCTTCTCACTTCTACCTCTGTCTTTCTTTTTTTTATTGATTATTCAGTCTGAAACACACACTGTAACTCTGAGGAAGCCTTTGAGGCACCTTTCGTGCTCCCCTTCCTGCTCAAGAAGGGATGGCGACGCGCTCCCTGCTGTCCTTGGGAAATTTCTGCTCAAGCGGACGGAAAAACGATTCGTAGCTCGCTACACAATGGGATGCTGCTTGCATGTGAGGTATAACCGAGGCACTTACACTAAAATAAAGCAAATCACATGTAATGCTCCTTCGTGAAGCACTCAGTGAATTGTGAAGGATTTTTGTTTTATTTGCAGCCTACAGCAGGTGCACAGCAGTGAATGAGAGAGGGGAAGGGGTGATTCAACCTTTCTCTCGGGAGCATCATTATTAGGATGATACACATGGCCCAGCTCTCAGATTCAACCAGCAGGTCTGTACTGTAAACGAGTCTCTTTTGTAGCACTCAGATTAACATTTGCTGCTCTGAAAAGCCTGTCAAAAACGCCTTATGAAATGGAGAAATGAGTGAGAAGATTAGTTGGGTTTCCTCCAGCTTCACCCTCTCCTTAACTCCTGCCTCTTCCCTCAGGAAAGTGAAGTTACTCCAAAGCTAATGGGTCTTCCAGGCATTTTGTACCCAACTCTATTTATATCATGTTCTTCGAGGGACACACGGGGGAATTCGTTTGCATCCCAGGCATGAGGAAGTGTTTCAGTACTCGGGTATGAAACGATGACTCCTTCCTTCCGTAGCTGATGAGCATCACTGATAGAATGAGGTGTGGGGGGGAACATTGAAATGCCACTTTCTTGCCTTCTTGAGTTTCCCCGTGGACCGTCTCTTCCTTCTTCCACAGTGTGGCTTATTAAGTCCGATGTATTTAACAGGAGCTGATGTGAGCTTCCAAGCATCCAGGGATTACAGGATTCCTTGTTGGTTCTGTGGTGTTTGTTTGCAAGCACCTGTTTTTTTCTTCCCTGCTCCTTAGCTGTACCCAACTCTTCTCAAGATCCAAGTGTTGTCTTTGGATTTTTGGTCGGCAGGAGAAATGTTTCTGTTTAAAGGGGTTTATTTTTAAATGCGTGACCCCCTAGCCCGGCATGTCAGTGTTAGGAGAACTGGGCATTAAGATAAAGCCAAGCATATGAGTAGCTTGTGCACACTGGTACCCTGAATAAACCTTCACCAACTTTTACAACACCAGGAAAAACTTGTTTGCTCGGAGATTAGAACCTATTTGGAAATTTACTATTGGTTTGGATTGTCACACAAAACTGATGTGTAGGATCAGACTATTTGTTAAATGTATTCACATATTCGTAACAAGAAACTAGAGGCTTTATTTAACAAATGCTATCCTACTGGAAGAGGCAATTCCTGTTTATCTCACCGCTCATCTATTCTTGTGGTTCCTCTGGTGTATCCCAACATCTTAATTTCCCATCTGGGCCTTCCTCTCGGAAGGAATAAGTCACAGGTGGCAGCCCTCTCTCCATACCATCATAAGATGTTGTCTGTCTTCATGTGTCTGTCTTTCAGGTTTCTTTTCAGTTCTGGTGTTACAGTTTCCCCTGATGTTACGGTAGAGTTCAAACATAGAAATTCTCATTTGTATTCATGCTCATGACTGTGTTTCAGACTTTTACAGCTACTCTGCAGACAAGTGTTCTCAAATAACCCCCCTCCTCAGTAGGCTCTTTGGGGAGAAAGAACTTTCACAGTAATTGGGAACAGCTATTCTCTAATTCACATCATTCTTTAGTTCAAGTAACTTTTCTCCATAGATGAACCTAAGCTGGTATCGAAGTCTCTCTAAACCCCACCTAACTTCCTCACAGCAGCGCCTTTGAAGCAGTCACCTTTGGCAGTCCTTGTCCTCCCCGCAGAGAGTCTCAAATGGCAGTGCACAGCCTGCTTGTCTCTATTTCACTCAGCCTGTAGAAGGTTGCTGTTTTCTTTTTAAGAATGGAAGAGTCAGCAAATTTCACAGGTAGTTGGCTGAATGTTGCTTTTTATTGTGTTGGGTGTTTTTTTTTTAAAGGACATTAAGCTTTTGGCACGTGACTGCCATTAGCTACGTGCTGATCAGCGGAGCGTGCTGCTGCCCAGTAAATGCAATGGCACGTGGCCGGACACGCCCTTGAATGACGCTTCATTGCCTGTGACAAAGCTCCAGGGTTTTCCTTTGCATGCAGAGGAAACAGAAGGGATGGTCGGACCATGTGAACTTCTAGAGTCTTGAAAACTAACATACAAAACACCCTTCTTTTTTTGAGTCACTCCATGTATCGGGCAGGTGCTTTTCTGCATCTTGTTTCTTCTTGTTGCTCCTGCTCCTTCCACAGAGTTCCCCTGAACACTTTTGCGGACGACTTCTGCATTTCTACAGACTTCTCTTTTCTTGACATTTAATCCAGAATTTTCTTTGATTTAACCTCATTTACAGCCGTAGTACTGTGTTATTTCTTTGAAATGGATCTTGAAACAGCTCTAAAGATGCACAATGGCACATTTCAGTCTCTGGATTCCAAGTAACAGTGATTCAGGTTCGTGATGTCTGTTTGTCCAGGTGACTGCAGTCATCATTCTCTGTCATGTTCGGAGTTTGGGAGAAGTTACTATATATAACTTGTAGTCATAATTTTACTGGGATATGTATTTAATCTGGTTAGCGTGAAAAAAAAATAGCTGCTGCCTTGTTTTTGTAGTAATTTGTCCCTCAGCTCAATTCCTGTTGACTAGTCGAAAACTTACTGTCATTGTGGCACTGAATCTGTAACGCTCAAAGAGGCTTTCGAACACGGCGTTAATTTGGGACTGGAAGTCACGACAGTTTCTTTTATGGGCTGCTATAACCCCAAGTGATTTATCCGTTTTTGAAACACGCCATGAGCTGTGCAGAAGGAGCCTTGCTTCCCTGGCTTTGATAACTTGCTATTAGCATATGCAATCAGAGGTATATATTGTATAATTACTGTAATTCGGTTACCCTGCTGTTTGCTGTCCTTAGCTATGCATCATTGTGTCTGTCTGGAATCAAATGACTCAATGTGAAGAGTGTGAGCTGGTTGGGTAGAATATTCGCAGACAGATTAGAGAAGCCCAGCTCTTCCTTGCAGCGATATAATTGATAGCAAATGAGAAACATAATGTTGTTTAAATTTTTAATTTGAAACAGATCTCATGTCTGAGATGTTATGGAATAAACACATGGGAGAAGTTTGGGACTGCCAGCAGCTGTGAGGCTCAGCCGTTAGCTGAAAAAGCTTGAGGGACTGCAACAAATTTGAGTGATGCGTGTAAAGCAAAACCACCCCAAGCTACATAAAAATGTTTCTGTGCTGAGCTTAATTTTTAATTGGCAAATAAATATTATGCAAGCTTAGGTACATGAAGGTTTAAGAATACTGAGAGCAAACCACTAAACTTGCAACCACACAGATCCTCACTGGGCAATGGCAAACAAGGGGATCCGTGAAACTTTGAGGTGACTCTCACCTGCTTGCAGCAGGATCTAGTGCCAATTACATGAGCACACGTTATCTTTTTTTCCCAGCGTGGTATGTGAATACCTAACGCGCAGATCCGAGTACTCTGAAAACCACCAGTGTGGTTCACATTGTGCATTCAATGTCACTGTAAGCTTTTGAAATTGTCTGCGTTCCCTGTCTGTATAATGGAAATGACACCTCGTGAAAGACCCTTGTGAAGAGGAATTGAATTTTGCCACAGTGCTACAGTGATTTTTGAAGGTTGCTATAGTGATTTGCCAGAGAAAAGTCAAAATGGGGAATGGTTCCGCTGCATTTGGAGCAAGGTGTGTGTAAACGAGCACAGGCGAAAAAGGAATTGAACTGCTGCTTGGTTTTGGCGTGCTCATATCAAGTGAAATGAGGCAGGAATCCTCTGGGAAAAAGCAGTGGATATTTATACTGAATGAGGCTTGTCCCACAGTTGCTTTTTATCCTCAGCCCTGAACTCATCTGCCCTCAAATTATAGGATATATTTCCAGGAATAGATTCAATATGTGTAGCTTAGAGACACAAATGCTGCCACAATTGACTCTGCTGTGCAACAA
>WEIS01103004.1:0-25808 GCA_013389965.1 Todus mexicanus
TTTGCAGAAACATTTCATTTCACGGACCTCCTTGCACTGTTTTCTAAAGCGAACAGCCCCAGCTCACCTCGAGGAGGCATTGGGGCAAGAGAGGTCTGAGGTGACCTAAAGTGTCAATAAGCAGTTGCTGGTGTGCTCCTGGCTGTTGTGCCAGGTCTAGACACCATCAAGAGGGTCCTGTTTGGCACAGCATTGGAACAAACCCAATAGGCCAGAACAGGATACAAGGAAAACTTCAGTCTCTGCTCAAGCAGTAAAGCACGGCTAACAGAGATTACAAACTCCTCTTGTGGTTTCTGGAGTCATTATTTTATTTCTTAGTGTCTTAATGCCATTACTGCATGAAAAAGGGCAGTAATTCCTGCTTTGTTTCCCATAGTTGGATTGTAATCTTTTAGAGGCAAAGACGTGCATTTTTTTGTGTAGAGAGCACCTGGAAAAAACCCCCACTGTTGTGATCTCAGCTGGGGCCTCTTCATGTTACTGCAATACAAATAAATTCTAGATTCATATTTGCCTTTAGACATCTAGGAAAAGAAGGCTTCTTTCTCTGAAAGACCTCCTGCTATTTATGCTAAGTAGACAGTGAAATTCTAAGTATGTGCATGTGCTCTTGAGACAAACTCACCAAAGCCTAGAGGTCATTTATGCTGAGCATCAATAACTACAACACTTTCTTTTCCTCAGAGGAATTCAGGACAATGGGGAAAAATTACAAATACCCCAAAGTAAGGTGTTTAGTTAAGACCAAATACTGACATTTCTCTTGGCTGTGGAGAAAAGAAGTA
The DNA here is from genome assembly GCA_013389965.1 of Todus mexicanus. Lineage (NCBI taxonomy): Eukaryota > Metazoa > Chordata > Aves > Coraciiformes > Todidae > Todus > Todus mexicanus. The sequence continues at coordinate 789 of WEIS01103004.1, forward strand.
ATTTCCTAAATGATACCTCAACTATACAGATGCTTTAAGTCGCAGTACCAGTTGCCTTTACACTGTCCAGTGTAAAGTATCCTTTTCTTCTGTATTTTCCTTTTCCTGTCCAATTTTTTAACTTTTTTCACCCAAACCATCATATGAACAGGTTCTCCATTTCTTTTTCATATTCAAAGTGAGAGGCAGAAAGACAATCTCATGAAGAATATCAAGATGAGAACCTCAGAAGAAGGTGTTTTTCCTGAATATTTCACTACCTGCAGGGTTGCTTCCATTCTGAGGACCATGTCCTGTCACCCTCATTCTTCCCAAGTAGCATAATTTCCTCCAGATCACAGCCAGTGGGTCTGCAGTCCAGCAGAGAGCAGTAGGGTTTTAAGAACTTGCCCAAATTGGATGAATAGGGTTCTCTCATTATACTAAGAAGGGGAGGCTGAGGTTGAAGAGAAGCTTGACCTGTAACTTTACAATATTCAAGAGGACATGAACATTGCAAAATCCACAGCCCATACACCATCCTTCATGGTATATATGTAGCCACCATCATTTGCTGGAGCTTTTCAATACGTTGTGCTTCATGGAAAAAAGAGGTCAACATAATGTTTATATTTAAATGGTAAATAACTCTCTTTTAGGCAAAAAAATCCACTGATAACAAAGATACCTGTTTTAACTCCTGCCAAACAGTTCTTCTGTGATGAATTGCTAGCAATATTAGTCTGTAGTTAAATTATCTCACACTTTGAAAACACCATTTCTTTGACTTATCAGATTTCCAAAGAGTAGCACATCCTTAAATGTTTAACACCTACCTTGATGAGAGAACTTTGTTTCATTGTTATTTGCGATGGAGATAATTCAAAATGGTATGTATATTTGTTACTCTTATTATAATTATTTTAGAGAAGCTGAATACGTTCAGTTTTATTCTTTGCCTGAAGTTTTGAGATCTTGGTCATAAAAGACCCAGTTTGATAGTGAAGCTGGCACAAAAATATCTTTTGTGAGAATTTGGATCTTTTCTTATAAAGAAAAACCTGCAGCATGGCAGTAACTGAACTTGTAGGAAATAAGGAAGAAATTTTGTGAAAATTGTATGAAAAGCTATTTGGCAGAGCTAAAATGCAGTAGCAATCTGGTCCCCTTTAGGGAAAAGATCAGGGAGAAGAGAAACTTTAAACAGCTTAATTCAATATAAGCTTTGATGAAAGTAAATTTCTGGGCCAACCTGACAGAACCAAGCCCCCTTTCCCTGTAAAACTAGGGATGATTTTAAAGAAATATTTTCCCCTAAGGAAAAAAATAATCCTTAAGATTGCTCACAAACTTTTATGTCGAATGTGTTTCTGATTTTACCCACTTTCCCCACAGGCCATCCCCTCCCTCACAACATTTATACTGAAAAGATTAAAATGTGGAGGGATAAGAGGGCAAGAAAAAAATCAATTCACTAAATACTTACAAAACCCAATGACTCTTAGCAGGAAAGAGCCATAAATAATGGAAATCCCACTGCATGTTTCTTGCAAAACCCCCTTTCACATCTTCCTGTTTGATGAAGAGACCCACAGCCAACTGTGATCTGACACTTCACAGATGCCCAGGCTGCAGCAAGCTACAGAAACTGAGGGTAAAACTCTGAATTCAAAACTGGAAGAAAACCCCCATCCTTTCGAGGGGGACATGCCTCAAGCAGGGCTTACCCTCCCACTAGGCTGGAGGCTCTCCTTTGGCCCAAAGTGCTACAAAAGCTCCTAGCCTTTTGTCTGGTGGGTCACCTCCTCCTGATTGATGCAAGCATCTTCATTGACAGATATCCCACCCTACAATCCACTGAAGCACCGGATGCCCAAGTTTTCTGATGGGACCTGTGTCAGGGTGTGAGGTGGATCAAGATGAGAAGGGTCACGCGTTAAACTCCTGTCACTCAGCTGTAGATTGAGATCCAATTGAGGCAAAATAGACAAATTGTTCATTTTCTGTGTTATCCTGACGCTATCCTGCTTCTGTAAGCATTAATAAATGGCATGTCCTGAGAGTTTAACTTCACTCAGATATGTTACTCATCAGAAGATGATCTTTAGCGAGAGGCTTGCTTTTAGTTTTTGAGCATAGTTATGTAGAAGGCACCTCAGAAAGCCCAGCTGGTACCATCACAGTCTCCCCTTCCCCATTAATACTTACATGCTTTCAAATGCCACACAGATTTCAGCATCAGCCCGTTAAAAGCTGCCTTTCTTTCTACCAGTGCTTGCTGAAGAGCAAAGGTTAATTGCAGTTGCTGTAGCCATTTTTCAGTCTGTGTGTCTGAGTAGCCTGAAGAGTTGGTAGTTGGTGATGATGGTCATCTTCTTGGGGAAAAAATAGTAGAGGATACATGAAAATATAGCTGAATTACAGTCTTTTTCCTCCCTGTCACTGTTATCTGTTACTGCCAGGGTCCCTACTGGATTCTTTAGACTACTTCTGAGTTTGGAGACAGCTATTTCAGATGCCTTGGGATATCAGCTATCTTTATATGTATTCACAGACACATACTGACTCGCTGGTAGCTGGCTACTGCTGAAGGTATATGGGAAGAGACAGCAGACTGTATTTTTAGAGTTTCTAAGTTTCTCTCTGGCTAAGATTAATTCCCACTTTTTATCTTCCCATACTTCTGGCTCTGTTAAAAGTTTGCCACATTTTTTTAACACTCAGATTGTTCTTGGTTTTTGGGGGGTTGTTTATTTGTTTATTTATTTATTTTATTATTATTACAAACTCAATTTCTAGGACTCTGATACTCAAGGTAAAGCTAGAGACTGCAGTTAATCCTTTGATTAATAACACCAATATTAAATGAACTTACATTTTTCCAACCCAATAAATTGTCCTTAAACTCATATCTGAACATCTCTAAGATGAGAAAAGGTCCTGTAGTTTAATATAGACATCAAAACCACCAAAAGGGTGTCTAGGAGCTAAGCAAGGGAGTCTGCTCGTCTACTGGAGGAATTTAATAACTCAGAAAGCTAAATAGCTGACATTGGTTCTAGCTGTAATTAAATCTCATTCCAAAATTCAGCAAATAATCCAGCTTCAAGCCTCAGTTTGTGGCTGTCACCTCTGAAGTGGGCCAGGAAGTGGTCACCAAGCACTCAGATGTACAGTCTCCAACATTTCTCATGAGGGAGATGGAAGCAGTCACCCCTGGCTGCCTGCCCCACTCTTCTGCCACAGTTACTGACCCAGTGAGGTGGCCAATGAGCAGCTCAAGGACCTGCCCTCCTGCTATGGCAGTTTGCCATTCACTGCTTCAGGTCAAACCACCATTTAAGTTTACAGCGAGCTTCACAAAGTACATGAAAATCTGTAGACAGTAGCTTTATTAATTATTTTCTTAAGTGGGGGAATAAAAAATTTATGCAGGAAGTCAGAACAGGGTCCTGATTTTATTGACTTGGATAAGTATTGATATGTTGGACTCCTCAGTGGTACAGCTGCTGTGTTTGAGGTCATCCTGCTGCCTAAGTAAAGGACCAGCATGCCAAAGAATAAGCGCATGAAGGATTACAAGGATATGTTTTATGTATTGTTCAACTACTTAATAAAATGACAAAAGGATTTTCCTACACTCAGAAGACAAAGAGTTTTATAAACACTGATACCTTTGAGGAATAAAAGGCGCGTGTGAACCTCACAAGCGCATTAGTGGATGTAGCAGAGGTGATTCCTGTAAATGTCTTCAGACAAAGTTTCTTTACAAAATAAAGAGTAAAACTGTAAATGTAAGACTTTTATTAAAGCCAACATCACTAGAATAAACCAGCAAAATCTGGGATTATATTTATGGCATGCACTTACTTTTGTCCATTTTCGTCTAGTTTTTTTCCATGGTAGATTTCTTACAGATAGCACATGATTGCACCATATGACAGACTCCTCTGGCTTTCCCTGGTCTGAGGAAATGTTATCAAGTGAGGGGAGCTTGAGTGCCTCCTGGGGCGGTAGGGGCTGTGTGACGGAGGTGAAATAGTGATCTATCAAAAGATACTGAGGCTGGTATCTGAGAGTAAGAATGAAACGTATGGACGGCAGGCTGATGCGGCAAAGCAATGTAGTGCATACATATGAAAAAAATGCTACTGGAAACCTTTGGACACTGTGTCAGGACTGAAAAATAGTTGAGGAATCTCATAGTAGAGAAAGTTATTTGTTATGAATTGAAATGGAAAGAGTAGTGCCATGCTGCATTTCCCTGCAGGTTTGTGAAGAGGTTAGCTTATTAACCAACGTGTGAGAAGGCAAGAGATTTGCATCTCTCTTGCAATCACTTTTGATGCAAAATGTATGTAAAAGGCCTGTCTCTTCAAAATCATCCTTAATCCAACATCAGATTCTCTTTCTGTGAAGGAAATACGTCTCTCTCTTTGATCCAGCTCCATAATGTTTTTTGAACAGCAGCCCTTGATGGAGGTGTTGCCAATACCTGAGCATTCTGTGTTTCAGGCAGTGGCCATAAATAGCATTTGCACAGTCTTGTCGTGAAACTTCCTGATCGCCACTGGCTAAAAGAAATTCACACTTTTGCCCTGAGTTTCCTTTCCAGAAGAAATTTCCTCATAACATGAGTGGATGCTGCAGATGGTATAAGGTAAGAGAGACAGAGGAATACGTTCAGAAAAATGTGTGCTTCCATAGTGAGGAACAGCAGAGTGTCCCAGAGCAAGCCCTGGCTTTTACCCCATGCTGATCTCTATTTGTGGAACTGTGCAAGCATATAGGAGATTTGCCCAGACATATTTTAGCCTAATAACTGTTATTTGGGAAATGGAAGAAAAATATTTGGCTGCCAGGAGTAATTAGAAAACTATAATCAGTAATCAAATAACTACCACCCCCCTCCACCCAAAGTTAAGCAAGCATTAATAATTAGCTGTAATACAAGGGTGTAATTCATTACAATGACAAATTATTTGTTAATGTCCGTAACATTTTGCCATAGCAATTAGTCATTCTTGTTTGACTTATCTGGAATTCTTACAAGACAATCATGAAATTGTAAAACATAGTTATTGACGACAGCGATAGCTGGCTTAAACATCTACATCTTTGAGGGCCAATTTATTAAGTACTATGTTAATAGCTTATCACCTAAGTAAAAGAAATACATGCATAGAACAAACATATAAATATAGATATTATTTTTTCCTTTCAGAAAGAATTATGAGTTGTATTCTTTCGGAAACAAAAAAATTTTGTTGTTTGAAAGAAAAACAAACAGACTATTTTGTCTGTATGAGATTCAGACATCAACTCAACAGTGACCAACCCACCCCCTCACATGCTAAACGGATTAATTCTTTGCCAGGAGGGATCATGAGAATTCTGGATTTAAACAGCCTTTTGAAGCTTCATTCATCTACAAAGGCTGCTGCAGTTGGTTTGGTCAGTCAGAAACCTGATATCTATTCTCCGGTAAATACTAGAGAAAAAAAAAAGCTGCATGCTTTTTACAATATGTGGTTTGCTCTGATTTTTTCCTCCAGGTCTTGTTTCCCATCTTGTGTGTATTTGTTATTCTCAGATGTAGGACAGGTGGAAAAGAAGTTCAGGCTTCATGGTATAGAGCAGAGAGGCAATGAGAAATGCCTGAAATCCTGAAAACAGACAAGCCAAGTGCAAGTCTGCTCCTTCAGGTCTCTCAGACCTGATGCTAATCTCTGTAGGAACGAGGGAAATAAAATAAAAACATCGTATGAGTGCTTCACATAAAACTAATGACTATATTAAGAAATACTCCTTTGGGCAACTAATTAGAGCTTTCACATGTGTCATCTTTTTTTGTAGGTATTTGCCACAGAATTCTCACACAGTAGATGGTTTCTTCTGGGTAAGATTTCACAAGAATCTAAGCAAACCAAGAGTTCAAGTCCAGTTTTTAAATCTGACTTGTACACAGAATCCAAAATGCCTAAGAATAACATTATTAAAAGCAATTTTGCATTGCAAAAGTCATCTTACTGGAAAATGGGAACTTGATACGCATTGACTTCTAGTGGTACTTAATGCTCTTAACTTTCTAATGTTCAGTGCAAAGACACCGTTAAGATAGTGCAGACACCTGCAATGGGCTGCCCAGAGGCATCTCTGATGGAAGTGACCAGCAGCCTTGTAGCTGTCACACTGCGGTGGGACAGTTTGCTGTGCTTTGTGCTACTCCAGAAACAGGACCTGACACCTCCCGGGGGCCTTTCAGTGACATCCCACTCACTGGGATTGAACTGAAGCATATTGTAAGGATATTTAAACCTTCTTAAAATTACCTGTGTTAGCTTGTACAGTAGCCCTGTACACTCCTGACTTGCACCCCTCCTCACCAGACACCAAGCACACTAACTTAGAGAGAAGATGGCCTTGTGCCTATCTGTTATTGACTTTTTTTTTTTTGTCTCTTGCTTGTGGTATGCTATAACACTTCTCTCTTCTGGGTAAATGATAGAAGCTCTTGAGCAAAGTAAGGTAACAAATGCCTGGTAGGAATATTTTATGGAGTAAACAGTGGCCCTGAAATTTTACGATTTGCAAGGACATTCGCAGTGCAGGCTAGACACTTGAATGCTTCTTGAATATTGAGTATCATGAAGCTACAAATTAGGGTAGTTGAAGCCTGTGGTTTTTTATACGAAGAAGAAATATTCAAATGTGTTCTTATTAAAATTTTCATCCATCTTTAGTTACAGAAGTGATGAATCAGAAACAGACTAAGCTGAAAGCAAAACCACTATCTCCTCATGTGAATGTAACATCTGAGCCCCAGAGCCCATGACTGTAACACCTATGCTTTAATTTGAGTCTGTTTTTTATGTTTCACTTAAAGACATGATGTTACTGCCAGATAATACATCTCATTTTTAGGTCAACGTTTTCTCACCACATTGGACTCCCAACTGTTACCTAGAACTTTTGCAAAAATAGAGTACATGCAAAAGTACAAAAATATGAGTCTGCTCCCAGGTGCCTTTTATCAGCCTGTTTTTTCTGACATATGGGATGTGATGCACAGCCAGCTTCTTAAAGGGCACACTGAGAGCTCCCACACTTGATATTACTTGCACAACTCATGGGCAAAGTCCTAGCATTCTTAAACTCAGTTCCCTGTTTATTCCCATAGAGCCAAAAATCTACCTTCAGAATATGTTATTTTAGTACACTTGAAAAACAAAAGTTTGTCAGACAAAGCACATACAAATTTAAGGCTTATTTTGAAGGAAAATTGCATTTACAGATCTTATTGCTTCATTATGATCATAGAAGCTCAGAGTTCTTAAATACTGTTCATTTTCTTTCTGTCACACTCATGAAAGGGCAAAGAGAGTTTTCACTTACCTATTTCAGACTAGGTTTTATGAAGGCATAAGAACCTTCTAAAGGGGTTGATTATAGAAAATTACCTTGCATTGTATGAGCATGAGTTGATTAAGTTTAAAATAAATAGAATCATTTCAGGAGGGTGAAGTCTGAGAAATTAAAGGAAGTGTTTAGTAAAGTGAACTGGACTGAAGCGCTCAGGGGTTTGAATGTGAAGGAAGCCTGAAGTCTCCCTTAATCAAAATTACAAAACCTAGCAGGAATTTGCCAAACAAGCAGAGGGAGAAAATTGTATGAAAAGGTTCCCAAAGCTATTTGAGCCAACAACCACCTCCATATAGTGGTAGAAGTAAGCGCATAGCAAATGAAAAATTGTTACAGGGACACACAAGCAAAGAAGTCAATTCATACAGACCAGAAAGCACAGGGCAAAGTAAAAAACACCAAATATCAAAGTGAAATAAGCCTTCAAAAAGCAAATGTTAAAACATACTCAAAAAATTATTCATCCTTTAAGTGAAGAGCTAGAGAAAAGAAGTAGAGGTGAAATATATTCAATATGGGATAGATGTTCAAGTTGACTGAATGTAGCTCAAATAGAAAAACATCATTTTTTTATCAAGAAAGAAAAGTAAAATGACTCCTGAGAGTCACAAGTGGCAGCAGAAGGCATAACAAGAGAGGTGGAAACTAGCTGGGAGGAGGGATTTTTTTTCCAGAATCCTGAAATAGCTCTGAAGTAGCAAATCATTGCATGTCGTATGTGGGAAATAGCAAATATAGTACATATGTTGAAGGGAAATTAAAAAAAGGATTCAGGCACCAAACAATTTATGTGGGCACATGCTGGGCTTCCAGAGAAGCAGTCTGCTTCTAAAGAGGGTTATTTCATTTATCCATACTTGTCTGAAGTTGCTGACTACTGAAACCTTGCTGATGACCACTGCTGCTCTAGGCATGGAGGCTGCTGAACACATGTCTGTGAGCATTCTGGGATGACCTGTTTGAGCAGCTGGAACCTCAGCCTTGGATCCTTCCAAGCTCAGTTCCTTTCCCAGACCATGTGATATCAAGGAGGAATCACCTGTGGGGTTGGTCTGTGCTTCTATTTGCGGCAGTAGTAGATACACCTGGCTCTGGAACCAGAGGGAGACATGGGCTTGATGAACTCCCCAGCCCTGTGTGAGCTTGAGGACTCTCACTGGAAGGCACTGGTTTCTGCACGCAGACAGAGGTCAAGGACTGAGTGACAGATGGCAGAGCCAAGGCTGAGGGAGAGGACACCACACAGAGACTGAGCGTGCATCACAGATAAGTATTTGATGTGTGAGAGTCCGAGAGGATGGTTCTGGAGTTTATTCTGCTCTCTCAGCATACCCTGTGATTTGTTTATGGAAGAGAAGAACCAAAAAACAAAGACACAAATTAAAATTTGCCTGTAAAAGTCAGTTAGTTAGTCTCACTCAGTAGAAATTAAGAAATTGGCAGTGCTGAATTTCCTACTTTTTAACTACATTCAGTTACCAAGACTTTTTAATGTGCTTGAATGTCTAGCTTTTCAGGCTAATGACTCACTAAGTAGCCTTTCATAAATTAAACTTAAGGAGCAGTCAGTGGGGAAGGACAGAATTTTGAAAGAAATAATAATAAAAAACAGAGGTGAATGAAACACTGGACAGAATTCAACAAAGCTTTTCAAAAGGCAGTTCACACTAGGCTAAACCAATATTTAAATATTGATAAAGCCACTGATTTTTTAGAGAAGTGGAAAGTGGTATAATAAATTGAATCCTTCTATCATTAAAATACCTGGTATATGCCACTTGGGAAATTATTGCCTCATCTAAAAAAGATAGAGATTAGGGCAAATACTGTAAATTGGCTGAAGACCTGTTTCTGCTGGAAGGGAAACAGCTCTTTGGAGGATAGATGGTGTTCCTCGTGGTTCGATCTCAGGACTAGTTGGATTTAGTATTTTCATTAATGGTCCTGATGCACAGAGTAAGCCTGTGCTAGTGAAAGCTGTTGGCAACATATGGCTGGGAGACATCACCAGTGTAGCAAGAGATTTGTAGCAAAAGAAACATGAAATGCAGCAGTACATGTACAAGATCATGAAGTGGGATCCAAAATATTCACAGATAGCATGATGCTTAAATACTAGACTTGGAATTAAATTAACTTTAGGGTGTCAGGCATGTAGTCTATTTGATGATTGGCTCCACAGTGAAGTAGACACTATAGACGCTTGAGATAATTTATAGACAGCTGTATAGCTAAGAATAGGCTTCATATAAGCGAATAATGTCAGCAGGGAAACACAAAAACCTAATTAGTAGAGGTTTTAACGGATGTGTTTGAAATGCTCTTTTCTGCCTGATTTTAGTAAATCTATAGCTGGGCTTTGTTGCATAAATCCTTTTGCAAGGCTTATACACCTAAACTGTCTTATTTGAAACCAAGCAAGGGAACAATACTCTTTTAGATAGTTTTCTTGAAGGAAAACCCCATGGTCTTGAGGGAGTGTTGCATCTTCTCTCCCCAGTCAGCTGGCAGGCTTTCCTGCTGCATGTGACACTTATCTTTAGGTTTCTGATGCCCCATGTGATAAGTTTTCATTCCCAGGCGGAAGCTATTCCTGTCCCTCCTGTTGGCACTCTGTCACGGCACAGGGGAGAATGAAGTAGCCTGTGAGGTATGAAGGAGAAAGTAGTTTTCTCCTATCCAGGAAGAACTTTCTCATTCCATTTGCAGTGTCCTGTGGTGCTTTGTCCCAGCTGAGTTTCTAAATTAGGCTACCTTTAAAGCAAGTTCTTCCCCCTGGAAAACTGCAGGATACTCCTACTTAAAGTCCTGAAGGCAGAGATGTATCCAGTTCATAATGTCTAGGAAAGACAATCATTCTAATTCAGATGTGCTCCTCTGTTCAACATCTCTTGGAAATGCAAAGGCAAACCCAGTATTTACCCAAGCAGAGAAACAGGCAGAGAAACAAGCTGACCCAGTCCCTTCTGAAGACTGCTTTATCACATCTGGTGGCAATTTGCTGGGCAGAGAGCATCCTGCTTTCCAATCCATATCTTGAGACCCTTTGGCTGCAATGACCAAACATGATTTTGATCTTTTAATTGTGAAATTGCTTAGATTAGAGAGAAGGACAGGTGATCAGAGAGAGAGGAGGGCAGTAGGCCAAGGACTTGAGCAAGGACATAGATCAGCCCTCAGCCACAGGTCAAAACTGTGGCCAGTTTGTGCAGCCTGTCCTCTATTCTTGTAAACAGGAGGAAGACCCATACATCCACAGATTTGTCAGAAATGCCTAAATGTCTTTAGCTGACTCACTGTGGAATCATTCCCATGGTGTGCTGGGGTAAGGCACTCTGCCACATTACTGACCAGTGCTCTTGAGGGGCAACAAACTATTCAGAGGAGTGCTAGATAAAGAGCTGTCATCTTCAGCTACTGACCCATCCCTTCAGGACCGAGTATCTTGTATGCCTCTTTAAAATCTGGGCATCAGAGGCGTCTGGGCATCAGATGCTGTCTCCTTGTGTTCCCAAGAGGTGAAAATATGACAGAACAAGATGCACTGATCTTCTCAACACTTTTGTGAATTTGACATCCACAATGGAAACTTCCCATATGGAAAATGCTGAAATCAATTACTTCATCAAGTCTATTTTTTTTCCTTTCATTTTGTCCCCAGCAAAACCAAACTTCAATTTTCAAGTGGCTTTTGCTGCCTTAAGACTGCATGTGCTAAATATTTTGCTTAAAAATATCATACACAATCTCTCTGCAACTGCAAAAGAGTGACTTCCCTGGGTGATAGGGTTTTATTTGCTCTAGATCAATGAAATTGTCTGGTATTCTTTATCTCAAAGCCCATCTGCCAGGTTTCCTTTGCCTTCTGCCCTTCTTATCTGTAAGAATTACACTGTTCATTTTTCTTCATCAAAAGAGGCCAGGATGCAACAAGTAAATGGAGGAAATGATTTGGGCACAGGCAATATAATCATACACGTGTCGGTCAACTCTATGCATCAGTTTGTTCAAAAAGGCATTTTTCAAAGTGATACCTCAGTGATCTCTGCTTTCACAACTCACCCCAGCTGTTTTCACTCCTTGTAAGCATCACAGAATATATATGTCACGAGGAGGAATTTGTAGAAGGAGATAAGAAGCATCTTCCTGACTTGATTCAGGGAGCATGTGCAAAGGGATCAGTGAGGGAAATTCGCCTGAAGCTTTACAGATACACTGGCAAAAAAGAGAGAAATATGCATTCAAGATTGGCAAAGCTAGAGCAGGGGAGCCAGGAATTATGTGACAGGAGACGTGATAGATGTAACTATTATGGTAATGCTGCTTTGGTCTGCTACAAGAAAATTTAAAGCTGTACATATTTTTGTAACCCATTCGCTTTACCTCAACTTTTTGAGATATGCCTTGATGTAGGGCAGGATGTTCTGCATTGTGATACTGAGAAATTCTGTTTGCCTGCAGCTTTCCAAAACTGCTTGTAGATAATTTCTTAATCCATTACCAGGAAGGATATTTGACACATTCACTTGCATTAATTAAGCAGATGTAGGAATAGACAGGTAATTTTTCAACAACCCTTCAGGACTTCTCAAAGAATCTGACTGAACGGTTCCTGATTTTTTTTTCCTTAGGAAATAATAGAAAATGAACGTTGCATAGATCATTTACATATTTAGCTAGTTGTCCATTTAAAAACATTTACTCACAATGGGTTTTTTTCCTTCCTGTTTATTCTGAACATAACCTCAGCTGTTCAGTGGTAAAGAAAATGCCATTTTGGAGGGGGGAAGCCCCTACTAAAAGCAAAGACATTTATTGTTATTATGAAATTATTATTTACCTATTACTTACATTTCCTAACATTTTGCAAATGCTTTCTCGAACCTCTGCATTTCTTGAAAATGGTTTCCTTATTTAAAAATGAAACCTTCCTGCCTCCCACATTCTGAAAATTGACTTACTGTTTTAAGCAGCATTTTCCAAACCATGCAAAGTGAATGGTTGTGACATATCTGCTCTGTAGTCCCAAAATCATAACAATGCAGTGCAGATCTGATACCCATGTTAACATAGGCTTTAACACGAATGTAGTTAAGGTACATGGGCTAATTTACTGAGCTGCGCAGGACTGCTTTGGTAATGCCTTTGTTGAGAGTTCTTACTTCCAGGAGGGCCCCAGGAAGTACAATTCTACACGTCCTTCTTTCAGTTGTCCCCAAAGAAAACTTCTGTCTTGAAAAACACAACATACCCTCCACTTGTTTTTATCAGTAACATTTGTTATTTAAAAGTTGTTTATCAAACTGTGCTGCAAAATACCCTTCTTGTCTATGCAAATAAATCTGGAGCATGACATGTTTCTCAAATGCGATATTGGCTCTGCCCTGAGGAAGTGTAAGGTATCTAAGCTCACAATGAACCATGAAGAAAACAAACCTAGCTCTACTTGTTGAACTTTCTTAGTAGTTTAATTTGCAAATGCTTTCATGTTATGATAACTGAAGCAGAATTTCCTGCAGATATCTGCTGAAAACATCATAATCTCTTTTTCTGTGCTGTAAAAAATTTTGATGGTGTCTTTTCTTTTTTGCTGTAGATGCTTTAAAAAGAAAAAAGAAAAATTACCCCAAACTTAGTAGTCCCAAACTTGCACAGGGCAATACATACTAAGGAGGAGAATTTTGTTGGGTCCAGCCAGATTCACAGCTTTATGCTAAAGGATACAAACAAACTTTAATCCTCCCCAGCTTGGCAACATTTTTTAGTTAGACTCCTTGCTTTTTTTTTATGTCACTTACTAACATGGGACAGAGATTTTTTTTCAGCACTTGGCCCTTTTCACTGTTTTCTAAGGGTTTGCCCCAGATTAATCAATGTATTTCAGTCTGAGTATCTGTTTGAAGAAATACCCCTGCCCCGCTCCCCCCCTTTTTTTTTTGACAGGAAGGTTTTGTAAATAAATTAAATAAACTTAGTTACTTGTCTTGGCCTTATCCTTCTTGAAGATTTTTCCCATATGAGGGTTAGTAAAAATGAGGCAAATATTTTGAAATTTGGCTGCTTTATGCTCTGAGGATGAGAGCTCCTCTCCGGGTCCTTGCCAGAGGCTAGGGGAGCTCCTTTTCCATGGAGGCATGGAAGGATACATTGACCAGCCATTAGAGTCACATTAGCATGTGCTCTGCATCTTGCAGCCTTATCCTATTTTGTTACTAGTGGACAGTTTATTGGATGGGATTGAGGAGGCAGATGAAGGAGGACAATTTTGTTCACACTATTTAGGAGCTCATTTTGGCTCTTAACAGCTGGCCTGCATTTGGGGGACCTCACAGCTGCACTGATGTAAACAAAGTCCTTCGTGGTTTTTGGCTGGAGGAAGGACAGTCTCCTCCACAGCTGCAGACCACAAGACAATACATACCCTGAACTGTGTAGGAAGCAGCAGCTTCAATTTCTGCATATACCAAATGAGATCTATTGGCTGGTCTAGGTTATATGAGACCCTGGACCAGTTTTCCCTTCACTTCTTCCCTCCCTCACCATGACTGCTTGGCAGTGTGGCAAGGAGAGCAGATCTGTAGAAGTAGATGTGCATTGCCTTGGGAGCCAGCTTTGCCCAGCAGGCACATGCAATGCTGCAAGCACGAAGTCTGGCCGTGCATTGGGAGCTGAGCAGCAAGGTGGGAGGAGAGGGCTATGCTCCAGGCATACCACCTCCTGCTCTTCAACAGCTCTGCAGAGGAAATCTTTTATGTTTTCTTGCCTTCTCCCTGCATACTCATGCAATGGCCAGAGACAAACAATCTAGCCATTATTACCCAATACAGCAAAAAAACCCACCCAGCTAATCTTGTTTTGCATCAAGGGAAAATAAAGTTGTTTTTGTTTTTTCAAAACCCAAATGAAATCATAGTGCTTTATGGATATTTGTGTCATCCTAGGAGAATGATTCCATTAAGACTAAAACAAAGGCTTCTTTTTGCTAATAACCTTTGAAATGAAATTTGTTTTCTCAGGAGTCCTTCTTTTAAATAGAACTCTTTCCCTTAACTCCAGGGTAGAAAGCCCGATATTGTTTTACATAATTAATCCTCAGAAATATGTATTAAGGTATATATGTGGCTGTGTTTTTCACAATGAACAATGAGTAATGTTAGATACCTGAGAAATACATGCTTTTAAGTTAATCAACTGTTTAAGAGCTTAAGAAAAGCTTGTTATTTAAAGTTAGAGCTATTACCCTAAATGCACTATAGCTAAGTAGCATCAACGTGTTGAATTCAATATAATCTTAGATAAAACTGGTAAATTGTTTCCTTAAGCTCAGTCAAGAAAGCAGATCCTATATGCAGCAAATGTGGTGGTAGATTAAATTAAAAATCACAGCAGAAACATTGAAATATATTTACTAAACAGGTTATATCCCCACAGATGTAAAGAACATAAGAGCTACGTAGCTTTTAATCATCTCTCCTTGTGCTGTTGTTCTCAGTGCAGATGTTTGCTGTGGGAACAACAGCTCCTTACGGGACTCGGCACTACAGATGACTTCCTCAAAAATTTGGCACAGTCTGGCTTGAAGGGAAGCTTGTAGATTTTGGTTTTGTGTTGGCAAGTGGGATAGAAAGGGAAAACAAAATGTGTAGTAAGTGAAACAAAAGCACAGACAACTTACACATCCCTTGCCAGCTTTTAAGGGAATAAATGCACTTGAGATTTTGCAGTGTCTTACCGGAATAATTAGAACTACATAATATTTGGAATACTCAAGTCCAAGAAAAGTTTGGGAAGATTAAAGGGGTGACATTAAATCCCATGTCAAGGAAGGAAGAGCTTTGCCAGGCTTTGAGAGGACTCACATGAGGGAAGACCCATGGTCTGTGCTGGATTCACTGCCTTGTTATTAACAAATATGTGCAGATGTGAGAATACAGCACAAATGAAAGCTTAAACAAGATCTGTCTGGTGAAAAAACATTTAAGGGAAAATAAAGCAGTGCATTTATTTGTTTATTCCAGCTTCATAAAGGTCTGGTGATGCAGGTCGCTTCACTTCCACTTTCGTCAAACCGATTTTATCACCTGGAGCTGTGCAGCGTCAGATAAGGGCAGTGTTTTGGCATTTATAGTGGAGGTTGGTTTTAGTGTCTCACCTGTCTTGTCCTGCTGCCAAGGAGTGAGTGGCTGTCTAGTGACAGGAACTCTCATTTTAAAAAGCAATATGACAGATCTGATGCCAGGCCTCTTTCTGATAGCTTTGTTGTATGCTGTGGGACTATTCATATACTAGACTCTGCTCATGTCTTTATGTACTGCACACTACAAACAGTAGCAGAAACTGGATGACTGGAAATTAGTCAGATCTGCGGTGACAACAGTATGAGAGACTCCAGTGTCTTAAGCCCTGAGTTCAAAGACAGGGATGGAAGGAGTCCCCATACCCCCAGCTCAGGAACAAGCCCATGTAAGGAGGATTACATTCAAGATTATACAGGCACTTTTGTTTTCTTTGATCTTGGTTTCATCTATGACAGCAGGTTGCTAAAAGCCTTGAGGCTTAAGAGAACAGAGAGGATGTTTTTATAGTAGGTAGGAATCACACTGGGTAAAATGTAGAAGGGATGAGTGAGATGACTACTCGTAGGTCTCAGCTGGTTGGCACTGACCGGCATGGTGAGTCATAGTGAGGTCTGTGCTTGAACACTGCTTGGATTTCAGCATCCCTCCTTTCTTGATGAAACTGAATACTGTCTGTCTGAAAAGACACATTTGACCATGAGTTTAGAAATAGGCATTACTCCAGCAGGGTACGTAGTGGACCAGTTTCAAATACTTGCTCTGCTCTTTTCTTACATGCCTTGATTTAAATCTGTCTCTGTCCTTACATCAACAGTTAATAGTAACAGTTGCACAGGCATCAAACAGAAGCATGTGAGATGCTGCTGGCAAACTG
The DNA here is from genome assembly GCA_013389965.1 of Todus mexicanus. Taxonomy (NCBI): domain Eukaryota; kingdom Metazoa; phylum Chordata; class Aves; order Coraciiformes; family Todidae; genus Todus; species Todus mexicanus. The sequence goes on from WEIS01103004.1 coordinate 17,142, forward strand.
ACCCTTGTATCAGGATGTATAGCCTAGGCTCTCACCAAGCAGACCCAGACCAAAGCCTGTGATCTGAGTTAGAGAGAGCAAGGCTCGAGATACCCTACAGACTATGCTGATATCACTGTGGAGGCAAACAGAGGTGATTCCATTCCCTGCCTCTTAACTTAAAAATGTTCTTTGGGCCGAAGTATCAGTTTTTACAAATCCATATTTTCCAGTCAAGAAGCTCACCAGAAGATTCCTAGCCAGTTCCACTCTCAGTGTCAAGTCCTGTTTGCTGACGTTTAACTGAGGCTAGAAAATGTTTACTTTAGTCTTAGCAGACTTAGCAAGACTTAACTGAGGAGACAGAGGAGTCAGAGGAAATGCTTTGGTGCCAATTACCAGCTGTCATCTTGGTTTGCAGGGAAGTGGACTTCAGTGGCATCCTTGTTTCTTTTGATGAGAGAAGCACACCTATGTTTGACATACTGACTTTGATTTCTGCAGCACTAGACACCTTCACATTGATTGTCATGTCCTGTTTCAGGCCCAAATCCAACAGGACTGCTGGAACTACAAGCCATGGTTTTCTGTTTAACCAAAGAGAGACTTAATTCCTTTTCCCGGCATCCTAGGTTGGACAGTAAGACTTTAACAAATCCCTTAATGGGCACACAGAAGTCAGTAAACTTCATTTACCTCCATTTGTATTCCACTGTGCTGCTGAATGCAAAACTTTCCCTATCCACTGCCCTGCACTGCCCTGAGGGATTGTTTCCAAAAGCTTCATCTGAGAGCTTCAGTCCTTCACCCTGTGTCGATGATCAGAACTAAGAGACATCTCTTTGTCTCTTGCTATCTGTTTGGGCTGGTCTTTTCCTTGTGACACGTGTTGAATGTGTGATGGGTGAGCATTTTCTCTTCTAACACAAGTCACATTCCTGGTACTGCTGCATCAGCAGCATCTGAATGTATGGGAGCAAGGAAGGAAACCCACAATGCATTTGAAAAACCACTGACAGCCAGGCAGCTCAAGGACATGACATAAAAACTTTTCAGAAAATACTTTAAGGGGAAGACATTCGCTTAACCCCATCTGGAGCACGTAGCAAGCTGTTTGCCTTTATTCATTCCTTTGGACAATTCTAGTGACGACAGCACTGGATACTATTTTTATGAGGAGTATCACGTGGCGAGCACCTGCATGAGTAATGCTCTCAGTCCACAGCATTTTGTCTTACATGCTGTTTGTAGTCTCAGTTTATGTGCTGAGTTGCACAGTTTTTCCCCATAAGAAGTGCAAAATCGGTATTTTCTAACAGAGTCTACATGACAGGTAAAAACCAGCTAAAATATAACAAAAAAACCCTCAGTACTGAAAGCAAATGGATTTTTGCAAAATGTCAGATGAGAATGACTCTGATTCTGACAAATTCATTATGTTGTTCTCCTGTAATAGAAAAAGCATATGAAGGAATGGAGGACAATGGTGAGAGGAGCATGGAAAATATTTGTTGTTTGCCATGAGAGAGGTTAAAATGTGCTAACCAGTTATCAGGTACACAGAGAGGATATTGTGCCATGTGCACAGATTGATGGGTTATAAAATGATTTGAAAACTGAAGGTAGTATAGATGGCATAATGCAAATTAGATATTTAAGCAGATGGCATGGGTATTCACTAGTCCACCTGGCTCGAAGAGGATATTTTCCAATGCTGTACAAAAAATGTCAATGAATAAATTTTAAAAAAAGAAAACTCAGACAAGAGGGCTAAACTGTGCTAATTACATACTTGCTATTTTCCACATTTCTAATCTTGGTCGTCTTTCACTTATAACAGTTTGATTTTCTGTAATGTAACCAGCCTAGTCATCGCCAATACAATGTATCAGATGCACAGGGGGAAAAATTTTTAAGTGAAATTTCATGTCCAATTAATATTGTAACTACCTTTGAATTTTTTCCTCTGGGATGAGGAAAGTAATTAGAGTTAGTGGGAAAGGAAATTTAGATAGTTGCTCTTGTACCTTGTCACTGACATTAGTGGCAGAGAGGAGGACATGGAAAAGTGAACAGGAAGAGGAAAGTAAGTCCTGTGAGAAGGTCAGGATGAGGCAGAGACAAAGTAATGAGATAGAAAGTGTGACTCTCTAACTGCAAGCTCTTACAAAACTCCCTCTGTGGCAACATGGTGCGGTTGACTTGGCATGGGGGCAGCATCATGCTGACTATCAGGAAAGTGGAAGTAAGTGTAATTTTGGTTTTGAGACAGAGCTAGGAAACTTCTGGCATGTGGTCCCCCCTAAAGACCACACGTAGGACCCATCGGTTGTTGGTGTCATGTATTATTCTCTAGCTGAGAGAAAGGCATCTTCCTTCCACTGTCAGTTCTTGAAACAGAGGTGTCTGTAGCAGAGAAGAAGGGACATTTCACTAGCATCACTAAGCAATGGCCCATACCCTTTCTGGGATGAGATTCATTTACATTAAAATTCAATGGCAAAGAGCCACACTTAGGAGAGTTGCATAGCTGGATTGGAATGGTTTATATATTCTCCTGTTGTTTTGGTTTTGGAGGGGGTTTTTTATATCAAACTGGAGGCCCAAGAGGAAGTGAATGCTGAAGAGAGACGCTACAGTGTCAGAGGGCTGTACTGCCACCAAACAACACATAACCGAAGCAAAAACAGAGCCTCTTTCTCTGCTCCTTGAATAGTCTGAGTCAATTCCTGATAGCAGAAAGGTCAGAATAATTAGGCGGAAGCACTCAGCTTCCCATTCAGTGGTGAGAGAAGGCAACTCTGAGAGTGTGGCTTTGTGCTAAAAGAGGATGCATTGCTACGTGTTCTTGTTCAGTACAGTTCAAAATAAATCTCAGCCACAGAAGTACATGCCATGGCCTTAGGATATCTTTTCTTTGTTGAAAGAGTGTGCAGCTATGTTAGAGATGAAGGCATTACCTAGAAATCGAGAGGTCCTAGTGCATAAAGGACATGGTAGTCCATGGGAGTACATGACAGAGCTGTTTTCCACAACACCCTTCTGCTCAAGAGAGAGATATCAGTGCAATGCTTCTCCCTCCCCTCCAGTTAACAGTGTTACTTCAAGAAGTATTTTCAGAACAGCAAATAAGAAAGTGGCCATATTTTGAGTACAAGAATTAACTTGCCCCAGAAAAGAATTATGTATTTTTAGGATCATGCTGAATATTGAAGGAAAAGAGTCAAAACCTCAATATTTTGCATTTCTATTACAAAAAGTTTTCATGTAAAAATTCATTGACATTCATGAACTTAATTGACTGCCTGCCTGTCAGGTCATATAATGACCTTGTTTCTAATCAGCAACCTAACTGAAGGTGCAGCAGTCCTACCTGTAGATAGATGGAATTCACATGATTCAGGGATATTCATTGTTACCCTGATAGCTAAATTTACCTTCTGCCTTCCCACCGTGGTGGGATCTTAAAAGAAAAAGAACAAAAAATCAGTTGTCCTGAGGCAGGCTAACAGTTCAGCTAGTGCAATGCCCTGTCTCTAGAGGCGGACCAATGGTGGATGCCTTGGGGTTAGCATGCAGCAAGGATCAGACAATACTTCCCCAGAGCTCCCTGCATCTTGCAGGTGCCCTGAACCAGGAACAGTGTCCTTGCATCTGATGTCCTTCATTCAATGCTCTGCCACACTACAGCACCGCATGAGGGCATGGGGAAAAATTGCCCCTTTCAGCAGCAAAATGCCTGCAGCCAAGGTAAGTGGGAAAAGGCAGGAGCAGAGGGATCACCTCCCCTTAATTACGCAGCCTGCAGAAAGCTAAACCTTTGCTGACAGCCCCATGCTGAAAACTTTCATGCTCTCACCGTCTGCAAGGGCCAAGGGTTTGATGGAGTGCTAGGGACTCCCCAAATGGCAAAGGCAAAATCTTTCTGTCATCCCCAGAGGACACCCATGGGGTTGGGTGGGCCCAGAAGGGTGTGAGGAAACAAGACCATGCATGACTGCCCATGTCACACATCCTTGCCCTGAAGCTCTGCAGCTCAGCCCTGCATCCAGCAAGAGTCTGTGCCCATCAGGTACTGCAGAGCTCTTTGCTCAGTGAAAAACTGCATTAAATGTGTCTTTTGAGCTTTGTGCTTATTTTAAAAAGCAATATCTGCCACCAAGTGGAAAATGTTATCACTTCACCAGTATTTATAGATTATTACCAGTAATAATCTCAGCATTAATCTTGCTTGTTACTCTGAAAGAGTTCAAAACAACCAGACAGAAAAATGTGATGCTGATACATAGCATCAGTCGTCTTGCTGGTTCCTTTTCAGCAAGAATTAGAGACCTTCTTGAGGCACAGCCTGCTGTGTGCTTAAACACTGAAAAATGATGGAAGAGCTGTGGTGTGGAGACAGCCTTTCGTTCTTAGGCACTGCAGCTGGGTCTCTTGTCACCAAAATCGGCTTTACTGAAATACAGGAACTGCAGAGATTTGCACTAAAATTTGAAACTTCTGGAGCCTTAGTTTCTATTTCTTGAGTCAAACCTGATTTGTTGCCTCGACTTAGATCATTTTCTACTAACCCTGGCTGTAGTGACAATTAATGGGTTTAGCTGCAGAAATCTTAGAAGTGTCCTCATGCATCAGTGGTTGGTGAGCACAACCAAGTAGGTTTTTCCCTTTCCCATCAGTTACACTTTCTGGAATAGCTTTGGCAGGGTCAAATGCTCTGAGAAACCAAAAAGAAGTTAATCCCCTGGCCAGTGGATGTGGTGTCAGCTGTTTCTGGCTGCTCATTTGACTTCAAATGGCTAAAAGTCAGCTCTTGCATTCTTATCTCTACTCCATCCTCTTAATATATTTCCAAACACAACAGATGTGAGATAAGGGGAGGAAACATGACATCATGGCAAAGAAAGGAGAATACTTTAAAAGAGAAAGAAAAAAACTAAAAGAAAAAAAATTAAAATCAACAACGTTACTTGGGTTTATATCTCCTAACAGGACCAGTACTCTGTTTTGCTTGCTGCGATGCTCAGGTTCTATAGGAGATGTTCCCAGCACTCCAGTCCAAACTGAAGGACAGATCAGAGCTGGAGAAGATGAACATGAAGAAGGTCTGGTGTTGGCGGAGACCTGAAACATGAGGGCCACAGAGCATGAGGCCAAAAAAAGGCCAGGACACCATGTTAGTGGTGGTTATGCCTATACTTGGGAAGTGACACATGGGCGAATGCAGGGAGCAGCTTTTGGCACCTTGACCAGATGGATACATCTGGTACAACTGGCTCCCAGCTGCCATCATCCCAGTCTGCTGCAGAGCTTCAAAATGAATCTGAGTCTCAAGCAGGCACCCAGTGTCTCCCCGAACTGTTCAGACAGACTTCTTGACAGGTTTCTTCCAGGAGTGAGAGGTGATTTTATTGAAGCTACTGCACTTAAACAAACACAACGTATTTAAAGAGGTTTTATTTGCTAGTAGTGAGACAGGAGCAGGCAACATGCAGTGAGACATTTTCTTTTGCCAGTAGCTCGACCCGCAGCTTTGCAAAATTACTTTCTTCCATCTAGGAAGCCAGGCTAAATGTGTAAGTACTTAATGACCTTTTAAAAATTGTCTAGATAGGACACTTTCTCTTCAGCTATAGGAACTCTAAGATAGGCTAGAGGTCCCTGCCCACAGAAAAATGCCAGAAGACACAAAAATTAGCTGGGTAGTAGGGAGTGTTTGCTTCACTTTTGTGTAAAACAGCATCACTTTTTTGTGCTTGCTTGTGGGCAACGCAGGTTGTGCTCGGATGGGCTCAAGGTTTAATATTAAGTCTATGCCAGGAGGAGGGGATTTTTTTTTTAAAGTAGATGCTTTTATTCAGTTTTATTTTCTAATTTGTTCTTCTCTCCAGCATGGGAGACTGTAAAAGACTTTTTAGTTAGAGGCCGTATAGAGGTGCTGTTGATTCTGGTTCATTTAGACTTTGCTGGCTTTCTCCAAGGGGCAGGTTCAAACTTGCCAACTTATGTGAGTATGAAGTAACCTTTGATTGATACACTAAACTCATCCCAGAGTAGCAGTGGTAGCCCTTAGCACAAATGTTTGGGCTTTTACATGATAAATCCTGGATCAGGGGTGAACTACACAATGGAGGAGACAGAAAAAGGACAAAATGATAATACTGGAAATACTTTACTTCTGTTACAGAAAGAGAAAAACAGCTAAGGTCAGTGATGTTCAATTCCTTATCAATTGAACTTGGGATGGAGGAAAAAATATGTGCACTATAAACATGCATATATTTATTTATTCTATGTATACACTGGTTCACATGAATTCATTTATTCATAATTCATAGTTGAATGTCCATGTAAGCTATTGAAACTGTATGTCTGTATGTATTAGGAGCAAAAGCATAAAGCTCTTTATGTCTCTACCTATGCAGTCACCAGAATTATTGACACAAACACCTTGTGGTTCTCTGTGTGGGCCTTTTGTCTGCTAATGAAGATTTTGTTCACCTTGGGCTGAGTTTTCTGGATGAAGTTAAAATTCAAACTTTCATTGGTTTTGTAGATTTTTTTAGTTCATAATGCTAGGAACTGTAGAAGAGATTCTAAGTAAACTATTTATATTTTTCTGTCCAAGCATATCACATTAGCAAGCTCAACTTTACAGATTATGGGAGAAATAGCTCCTGATCTTTAACCCAAAACACTTGTTTTTGCTTTTCTCCCTCAAGGAAAACATAATCTCTCACCTCTTCCCCACCTTCCTCCTCTCTGTTGGTCCTCAGATAGAGCTGGGACAGCTTTGGTTTTTGTGCCAGGATCTTCTTTCCCTTTTGCCAGAAGTTAGCCAGAACTTTCCTTGCAATTGCCTTCTGCTGGAAGATCCCTGGCCCTCAAATCTTGGACTTGAAGTGCGTCCACCTGTGTGAAACATACTCTTTCACAGACATCTTCCCAGTGCTTCAGTCTCAACATCTGGCAGTGCTCTCAGCCACTTGCTCCTTGTGGGAGGAGCACAGATTGGTACCTGTCTTGGCTAAAGGCAAGTCTCTGGCAGCCTGCACAGAGCTGCTTTGCAGCCTGGCATGAAACTGTCCTCAAATGTTGCATTTCCTCACTATGTCCCTTCATTTCTTTGGCATGTCCAGGGCTCCCAGTCCCTCACACCTTCCCACACGCACTGCTTTAATTGCTTCGCTGCTCCCCTGCAGTCTGAGCACTTGCAGTGGGACAGTTTTACTCTGGTTCATCCTTTTCCAGGAGTGCCAATCAAGCTCAAATCAGAGTTTTAAAATCAGGCTTTTAACAATAAGAAAGACCAGAATCAAGTAAAAAAGGAGAAAAATGCATTTTGACTCAGCCAACAGGTACATTTTTGAGTTGCATGGTTTCTCCAGACAAAGCATATTCCAGCTGCCAGATGTCAGCCCTGGGCTCCACTGTCCACAGCAGCATTCCCTGTACCAGGCATCACCCTCAGAGAGCTAGAGTTTGCAATGATCCTCTTTTTTGGACAGTATCATGTACATATTCTGAGGACTGATGGCTCTACATGGAATTGGACATTAATTGGCTGCTTAATAGTAGCAGTTTCCTCCCAGGCCTGGCTAGGAGGTACTGTGAGAGTTCTTCCTGGATGGGTTTCTGGAGCATTATAGATTATTTCTTTAGCTCTTGTATGTCCTACTGTGTGATGGATGCGAGCTGGTGGACCTATGCCCCATAATAAAGTTACTTAAGAGCAATTATTAAACTTTATACAAGTAACATGGTTTATATACCAGGAATCCCATGGTCTCTGGTACATTATTAGCTCTATTTAGAGGGCACACATGACATGTTACTGACCTAAATGACAGATCCCTTTAGAAGTTGCTTTGCTGGGATATTTTTGAGAGAATAAGGTTTTATTGAACTTAGAGGTCACATCACACCGCTCTGTTGTTCCTCTGGCTTCCTTCTCAGGATCTCCCTACTTCTTAGCTTCAAGATCTGGTTCATGCACACCTTCAGGGGCTTTAGCTGCTGTTGTCTCACACAGCTGTCCTACCTCCAATCCTCTCTCTCTGGTTACTTCATCTTCTTTGTTACCTTCCCAAAAGCTGCCTCTTGGCTTTCAGCTATCCTATGCCCATTCTGAGATGGTCCTCCAACGCATGGCTCTTCAATCAATCAAATCCCTTACCGATAACAAACAACACTGACACTTATTCTACATAAATAGCCAAATAAATCTGAATGAATAATTGCATTACTTTAGCGGTAACTTACAATCCATGACTTCACTTCCTTGAACCTTAGAATTGTGACATATTTAATGCAAAATTTCTAAGAAAGTGATTGTGACTGATGTGCATTTGAAGCTGCCTAAAACTCTGTTGGGTGCTATACGGTAAATGTAAAAGCATCCATTAAACTAGGTTTTGAGGCTAGGAATATAGCAGTACTTTTAAAAGTTCCAAAGGTGTGCTTTCCTTATCACAAATCTAAGCATTTTCAGTCAGAAAATGCAGACTTCAGATTATTAAAAAGATATCAAAAAGTTCTGTAGTGTGGGAGAAGATGCTTAAAGCACCTGTACCACCTTAATTCAGCCTAACTGGATGCAACAATCATAGGAGTGTCATTAAGAATGACAGTAAGAATGAGAAATAGAGAGGAGTGAAGAAATAGGAAGGGAAGGAGGGAGAAGTATAA
>WEIS01103007.1:0-11494 GCA_013389965.1 Todus mexicanus
GTACTAAACGTTCTCTCTTAGTCTGGCTAGATGATTAGCACATGGCAAACCAGGAGTGTGGTAACAAGATAGCACTCCCTCCTGCTGAAAAAGTGACCTCTCTCCATTAAATCTTGTGACTGGGAGAACGTGGAACGGTTAATTATGAAGAATCCTGTAAGATGGTGCATCAGGATCAGAGTAAGGGTGGAGGGATTCTGGTGTGTGCTTTGAGGGAGGAGATGTCAGAGATAAAGCACAATGTTTTCATTTCAGCCTGTGGATAGAGGAAAGAAACAGGTTGGAGGGGATATATGCGTGACAGCTGCTAAAGAAAAAGATTTTTTAAAATTCAGGGCAGAGGGGAGACCAGAGAGCAGCAGTTCATCATGTGCAATCTTACACTAGGTAATTGTGGGTCTTGGGTACTGAATTTGAGCCATCAAAGATGACAGTCATCTGTAATGATGCTAGTTAGGACCGAACTATGAGAATTCCCTTCCTTTGGCTTCAAGTGCAGCTTTCAAGCTCTGAGCTTCTCCTCTCCATTTGCGTGGCTTGGCTACAACTGGGATTATTTAGTTTTACAAACTAAGAGCAATTTGGTATTTTTTTTTCTTCTGTGAAATTAGAGGAACTTGATCTGTGATATCTGCTTCTAGCTCATTAAATGTAGAACAGCAGCTTCTACAGCTTCCTTGCTGTGTCCTTGAAAGGCATGGGTGATCCTTGTGCTGTGAGCAAGTATTTTTCTTTTATTGTGTTCCAACATTGGAAACTTTTTATTTAATCCATTAAATTTCTTACAAATTTCTGGCTCTTCCAGTAAAGATAAATGAGATGGTAAGAAGGGGCAGGACACTCATTGCAGGTAGCAGAGACTCTGATCACTGTTGTAAATGTATTTGGTGCTCAGTGCAGGTAGGGGGTGCCCTGTCATTCCTTCCAGAATCTGTGAAAAATCACTGTTGCTTTCAGCGCCCTCCTTGCAGAAAGATCTGGTCGCAGGCGTGGTATCAATCAGAAACGTTAGGGGCTGAGCCAGCCGTTGTGTAGCCAGTGTGTCCTCTCTCCTGTGGAATTAGGTTTCTGTGGCTAATGCCCTGATCTCATCTTTTTCATGGGCTGACTTCTGAGGAATTGAATGGCATTGGACTTTTTCATTGACCCTGTGGTCTCTTCTCCCACTCCTTCTCTAGGAATGGCAACAATCTGTAACATGGGAGCTGAAATTGGAGCTACCACATCAGTCTTCCCATACAATGCACGAATGAAGAAATACTTGGGCAAGACTGGGCGAGCTGGTAAGAGGGTTTGGGGGGTTGAAGTGGGTAGAAGTGTGGGTTCAAGTGAAGGTGTATTCTGGGAGCAGCATCCTCCTACAATGGTGACTGATGTGACTTCTGACCTTGCACGCTCCCATAGATCATCTGATGCAAGTGGGGAGTCTGTAGATGAAGTGGCTGGGGAAGTGTGTGGTGGACCCTCTGTGTTCAGCTGTTCTGAGCTTTTTCTTTTCCCTTGTATTCGCTGCACTTTTCAGATCCCTTTTCTTTCTTATTCCAGACATAGCTGCACTGGCGGATGAATTCCAGCAGCACTTGGTACCAGATTCTGGTTGTCAGTATGACCAGGTGATAGAAATCAACCTCAGCGAGGTAAGACTTGCTTCACGCCTGCCATCTCGGAAGTTGTGATGTCACTCTGCTGCTTTGCGTGAATGTGGACCAAGCTGGGAGTTTGATGTGACATCCCTCGCGCTGTGCTAGAACATGTGACAAACACTCCGGTCTGCTTCACTGACAACTCCTGCTTCGGTGTTCATGTAGGAGAATCCTATTTAAACAGCTTCCAAATAGAGCTATGAAAGGAATTGGTTTGCTGCTGTGTTTTGGGGGTTTTCTTGGCTACTGTGATTTCTGACTTTGTCACTGTTTCTTAAAGCTGAAACCGCATATCAATGGACCTTTCACACCAGACCTGGCGCACCCTGTGTCAGATATTGGTGCTGTGGCAGAAAAGGAGGGCTGGCCCGTTGATATCAGAGTTGGTGGGTAGCATTTGCTCTTTCCTCTGCCTTCATCTTTGTGGCATAAATGTTGCTGTCTTGGGATAAGCGGTTGGTCACATAGCTTGGGATCCAGTCTCTTAATTACTGCTGCATGTTCTGTGACTTTGCTGCGTTGTGATCTCTTCATGGCCATGTGAATTTCCTGGGAAGAGTAGTGACCACCTGGGCGAGATGTGTGGGTGGTGAGCTCTGGGGTAGTTGGAGGGATTTTAATCTCAAGAGGCAGCCAAGGGGTTTTTTTTTCCTTTTTGGAAACTTTAGAATGATGGGGTTGACAGGAATGTTACCTGTTGAAGAAGCCCCTTTGTTAAAGGTCTGCTGCATGGATTTGTCTGTTGCAAAGACCCATCAGGAGCATGACTGTCAGTCCTCCGAGCAGTTGGCTGTTGAGCTCTTGGAACACAGTAAAATTAGTATTTGCTGTCCCAAAGAGCAAGCTTGGATATTTATATAGTCCCTTGTGGTGTGATAAGCTGTCATCTGGCTTCTCAAGTGTTGCTCCCTTGGGGAATGAAAAGAACGTAAATACATTGTAAAGGCCACATCCCAGGTGGGAAATGTATTGTTCGATAGTGTTACAAATAGGATCAAGAGCAGCTGTAACTAAAAGAGAATTTACTTTTTGCCAGTAAGGACCAGAATGCTGTTGGGATGGTACAGCATGTCCTCATGTGGTCATCATACTGTAACAAAAGATGCTTTCTTTTCATCATTACCTCCATTTCTTGCCATCTTGACTTAAAGCCTTTCCTGTCCCTGTGAAGGAATTCCTCTGTGGTAGTGCGCTTAAGCAAAGTACAAGTAGGTGACACTTGGATCTTGTAAAACAATAACCAGACTAGAGACCAGGTAGCATGTTCTGACTGTGCAACCTTCAAAGCTGGACAAGGGATTGCTTGTGACCAGTGTATTGCTGGGAGGCGTGGCAGTGTTAGTACCTGAAACCATTTCAGATTCCTTGTCAGCAGAAAAGGTGGTTGTCCCTTGTTTTTTCTGCTGAGAGATGAGTCAGGGAGAAGCTTCCTAGAGCCAGGGCTGCAGTAACCTCTTCTCTGTTCCTGTCAAACCCTACAGGCTTGATCGGCAGCTGCACTAACTCCAGCTATGAGGACATGGGACGCTCTGCAGCAGTGGCAAAACAGGCCCTAGCGCATGGATTGAAGTGCAAATCTAAGTTCACAATCACACCAGGCTCAGAGCAGATCCGTGCTACCATTGAAAGAGACGGTTATGTGAGTATTGCTGCTCTTTATGCTCCCAAGCAGCAAGTGTTAAACCCTCTTCCAGGCAGTACTTGGTAATCTTACGTGTGTGTTACTGTACCTGTGGGTCCTGCCATCACCTTGACAGTGTCGTGACCCAATGTCTTCACTACCCGGGTGTATAAGGACAGGATTAGAACCGGACAGAGCTGAGACAGTTACCAGGAACTGGGACCCAGAGGAGAAGATAATAGCGAGGGGTGCCTCACGCTCCTGGCGTTCCGTGGATGGCGATGGCTGGTGAAGGGCTAGCCTGCAATTCAGTTTTCTCTGCTTTAAGAACAGTTTAGGATGTGAGCAAACCCTTCGACAAAAGGTGGTTCCCATTTTCAACCAAACTTAGAGCAAAACTCATATTTGATTTAAAAGGAGTGTTTCTGTAAAGGAACCACCACCTATCTCCTCCCCTTTTCTGTGCAGAAAATTATTTTAATTAGTTCTGATATTTAGTAAATGTTAGATAGTGTCACAGCATAGGGACTAAGTGGATGCGGGTATGTCCAGCCCGATGTCTCCTTCAGTCCAATGCCTCTTCCAACCAAGTCCGCAGTCATACCTTCCTCTAACAGCTGCCCTCTTCATGGAAGTGTTTGCTGAACAGCCTGAGCAGGCACACACACACTTGCCTGCGCTGTCACCCGTTCTCTCCTTATGCAGACCAGAGGTGCGTAGGATATTAATCAGACCAGACACCCCCCTTGAGTCAGGTACCTTGTTCGATTTGAAGTAAGTAGAGACTGGGAACATCATGGCAAGTCATCTTGTGATCTTCCCCAGTGTTAACTTACACTTTACTGGGATTAAACTCCATGTGTTTATGAAAATGACTCAAAACTTGCAAGTGAATCAAGACAGCTTGGTGCTTTCTGTTAGAACATGGGTGTCCTCTTGCCCTGAAAGAGCAAACTCAGAAACTTATTCAAGACTTTCTACCTGTAACAAAGTTGTTCTCTGCCCCCAGGCGAAAATCCTGCGAGATGTTGGAGGGCTGGTTCTTGCCAACGCCTGTGGGCCATGCATTGGCCAGTGGGACAGGTAAAGTGAAAGACAGACCTCACTCTAGCTTTGTATCTTTTAGCTCCTGAAGGGCTTTGTGAAGCCAAATTTGATTGTAAATATAACATGCTAGGAATGAAAAAAACCCCACGCTTAAAAACCCCTTGGCCATAGGTGTTTGATAGGCACTGGAGGAGGAGAAATGAAAGACCGCTGATTTCTGTTGAGCCTTTACATGAGTGAAGCTGCAGAACGGCCACAAGTGTGGCCACATTTGGAGGCTTCCTAGAGTAGGCAAAAAGGGGGAAGAGAGATTTGTTATCTGTGAGAGGGTGGATTGCAGTTTGTGTGTTTGTGTGGGCCTTTTAAAATAGGAAAAGTGGATTGGTCTAACTTCAATCATTGGAGCGTCAGGGCGGAAGATTCCCAGTAGATGGGATGGGAGACACTTTCTCATGTGGCTTTGTTATTGCTAACGGTGGGATGTCCAAAGGCTGTGTCCTTAGCTGATTATTCTTTAGACAGTTCAACCGTGCACAGAGTGGGCTGGGAAACTATTCCAGGAATCGGTGTCTGACTTGGTTTTGCACTGTCCTTGGTTTTGAATCTGTGCTTAAGGGAAGAAAACATGTCCAGGCACTGTCTCATGCTTCCAAAAGATAGTAGTTGCTACCAAAACCATGCTGGAGGATTCTAGCAGCGAGACATCTAGAAGGAATATGCCCTTTGGATTTGATGAGCGTGTTCGTTTCTTTCACAGGAAGGACATCAAGAAAGGAGAGAAAAACACAATAGTTACGTCCTACAACCGGAATTTCACAGGTCGCAATGATGCCAATCCAGAGACGCATGCATTTGTGACCTCTCCGGAGGTAAGAAACAGCCAGAGGGGGGCTGTGGAGTAGTTCACAGTGTCTTGGAAGCCAGTTCCTTTGCCTGCAGAAGAGGCTCAGTGTAGCTTGGCTGCTGGCTTTGAAACCATTAGGTGTAGGACTTCCAAATGAAGAGATGGGGGGCAGAATATACCTTTAAATTTGTCTCTCTTTTTTTTTTTTTAATCTTCTTTCAGATTGTCACAGCCCTGTCCATTGCTGGCACTCTAAAATTTAACCCAGAGACAGATTACCTGACAGGAGCAGATGGGAAGAAGTTTAAACTAGAAGCACCTGACGCAGATGAGCTGCCCAAGCTGGTAACTGCTTGGTCTGGAGATGGAGGGAGGGAAGGCCCGTCACTGGTTGTGTTTTATATGTAGCAAGGGAACTTTCATGCGCTGGTCTCTTCCTTAGCATAGGTGCAGTTGCCTGTGTTGGCTTGTTCTCTTCATGTGCTGTTGGGAATGGCTGAGCCTGATGATTTTCCTTTCTTCTTCGGCAGGAGTTTGACCCCGGGCAGGACACCTATCAGTACCCTCCCAAGGATGGCAGCGGGCAGCATGTGGATGTGAGCCCCACCAGCCAGCGCCTCCAGCTTCTTGAGCCCTTCGATAAGTGGGACGGCAAGGATCTAGAGGACATGCTGATCCTCATCAAGGTCAGGAGCAAAGCAGGGGAGAGCTGTGACGGGGCTGCTCAAACAGGGGTTTGCACAACCATTGCTAGAAGCTTGCGATGTGCCTTTGAGCTGTCTCTGACTCCTTCCCCTACAACCACGTCGTTGTGGAAAGTGAAGCAGGTGTTTCCTTCCAGGTGTTTCCTTCTGATGCTTCTATTATAACTAAGAGACTTTTCTCCTTTGGGCTAGTGGTTAGCTAGTACCGTGAAAAATGAAGCTGGTTACACCGCGTAATACAATCCTTCCCAGCCCGTGCAGTCTGCAGAGTTTGTCCCAGTTGTAACCTGCAGCAGGAAGGCGGATGGGTTCTTTAATTAGCATCTCTAATACCTGTCTGCTCTGAGATGCATTTTGTCTGAAATGAGGTCATTAGGAACTCCTCATCCAGCAGTATGTGTGTTTTATAGAAAGATAAATTACCTCCTAAAGGTTAAACATTGCATTCATTCTCTTACTGAAGACATGGATTTCTCCTCACTGCCTGTGGTGAGTTAACAGGATGAAAACTCCAGTGGTGGGTTCTGCAATGCAATCCCTGAGGAGCTGACCTTTAGGAATGCTGCTGATTCTCAGTGGCAGAGTTGCAGGTGCTCCCAAGCGCCATACTGAGCTGTGCTTGAATTTTTGATACACGCAATTCTTTTGCAAGCACCTTGGGACTGACCTGTTGAAAGGCTATTATCTGTGGTTGGGAATTCTGTTCTTAGAAGCTGAGAGGGCTTATGCATGGAGGAGCGGAGACCTAGAGGAAACACCTGGCATCTTGCTGCACTCCCGCAGCAGGGAGGCCGAGCTGCAGCAGGAAGGGCTTAACTGCTTTCTGTACCTGAGGAACCTGCTGCTGCGGGAAGTGAAGGCATGGCAGGAGGTGTCACAGCTAAGATCGGTTTTGTAATTTACCCTTTGGAACGCAGACGTTCTTCCTGCCTAACACACGGAATGACCATTGTGCTCTGTCTCAGAGCATCTTGATTCTGTAACAGATGCGATTGTCTTGAGTGTGTGCCTTTAAAAAGAGATGTGAGGATCCTTCACAATAAAAGTGTTGAGGAATGGTCAAGTCAGCAGTCTCTCCTAAGGCATTCTTACCTTCTACTGCCCCTTAGGTAAAAGGGAAATGCACCACTGACCACATTTCTGCAGCTGGACCGTGGCTCAAGTTCCGTGGCCATCTGGACAACATCTCCAACAACCTGCTCATCGGCGCCATCAACATTGAAAATGGCAAAGCCAACTCTGTGAGGAATGCACTAACCCAGGAGTTTGGGCCAGTCCCAGACACAGCCCGTTACTACAAGGTGAGACTTTCCCCTGAGGCGTTTATTTTAAGGCGATGTTTACACTTTGGGCAGTCTGTGCCAGGACTGAGGATCTCGCCCTCTTGCTCTCAGATAAGTGGCTGTGAATTCACTCAGCATTGAGGCTTTTTCTTGGGACTTACTGTGATGATGGCAGTTCTGTCAGGGTCTCTCCCTGCCTGCTACAGGCAGGAGGGAGGAGGATCTTGTGACCCAGAGGGGACCAGAAGATATAGACGAAAGGGGAAAAGCTCCTTTAAGCACTTACAAGGCACAGGTGTCATCAGACTGCAACTAGTTCTTGCCACCTAGAATGTTTCACCTGTGACTAGCCTAATGTTTAAATGAATTCTAATGTTGTCCCCTTCATTCTTTAAAACTTGGCTTAGAACCTCAAGAGATGTCCTTTCACCCTCTGGACAGCTTGGCAGTGGTTGCAGATTGGTTCTGCCAGTAGACAGAACCAGTTAAAGTTTTCCCTGTTGCTCCCAGAAGTAGAGCAGGGATCACGGCTGGTGTGAACACTGCTCTGGCACAGGACCGTGGAAGGAAAGGAGGCAGCAAGGATTTGCTCTGGGACCCAGGGACAATCCTCCTCAGCCCGTGCTAGCAAAGGATGGCGGTGCCTGATTGCTGAGAAGCACTTAATTCCTGTATTTCTGTCCTTCCTCAGAACTGAAGGGAGCTTTCTGGGAGAAGGTGACATAGCACAGCAGTGTGGCACTAAAATTAGATGTTGGGGTGGACATTTATCGTTAATTCCTCACTTGAGTGACTGCAGAATTGTAAATCTTTTCTCTTTTTTTTTGTTACAGAAAATGGGTGTAAAATGGGCAGTTATTGGGGATGAGAACTATGGCGAGGGATCAAGCCGGGAGCACGCAGCGTTGGAGCCACGCCACCTGGGGGGCAGGGTCATCATCACCAAGAGCTTTGCCAGGATCCACGGTGAGTCACGCTTCCCCTGTGGTGTGTGCAAACAGGATGTGTTTGGCCTGGGTGGAAGCCTCTTCACAGAATGTTCACCTTGCCCCAGGGCTCAGCACCTCCGGGTGTGAACGGGATCTGCTGACAGATGGTGGTGAGGTCCCTCATGCCTGTTACACACCTAGTTACGCAGGCCACAGACAGCAGAGATGCCGATTTTGCTACAAAGGCAGTCACTGCCGCTGGAATGCTGCTCTGAGAGGCACTGGGCAGCCAGAAGGTGATCCCAATCCCCTGCAGGGTGTTACAAGTGCGCTTGCTCTCCACAGAAACCAATCTGAAGAAGCAAGGTCTACTGCCTCTCACGTTTGCTGACCCAGCGGACTACAACAAGATCCATCCTGTGGACAAGCTGAGCATCGTGGGGCTGGCAGACTTTGCACCTGGGAAGGTAACTGTCTGGGCCTCTTGCCGTGGCCCTCGGGGGCAGGGAGGGGCTGCTGCCGTGAGCAGCGTTGAGCTGTGCGCTCGGAAGCCTGAAGCAGCACAGGACCCATGGGCAGCGTGGCCTCCCGGGCAGCCAAGACACTTCTCATCAGTGGTCTGGGGGCTGGAGAGAGCAAGTCACAGTGAGATCACGCTGTTCTGAATGGTTACGTGAAACCCTTGTAGTATATTCTGAATTGCTGGACTTGTGGCCTTAAGCACGAGTGTTCCCTGGAAGGAACGGTGACCACACTTCGTTAGGACCCACCCTTAGCTACAATTCTCCATTTTCAACCCTTTAAAAACACATAGGAATTTTCCTGTGAGAAGCTTCAGTTAACTTGCTGCTTTAAAAGTGAAGGGGGAGGGCAATAAAAACTGTCTTCTTCCTTCAGCCTCTCAAATGCATCATCAAGCATCCCAATGGGAGCCAAGAAACAATCATGCTGAACCACACCTTCAACGAGTCGCAGATCGAGTGGTTCCAGGCTGGCAGTGCCCTGAACAGAATGAAGGAGCTGCAGCAGAAATCAAGCTAAGTGCGCACACCGCCCCCGGTGCGCTGGACTCGATTCAGCTCTGGCATTTTCATGAAAGTGCAATTCCATGCCTACCGTTGGAATAAATGTCTGATCAAATGTAACCATAGCTTCCTTTTTGTTATGGTACTTCCTCTTCACTGACACGATGAAAAGGGAGTGCAGCTAGGCTTACTTTTGTCTTTTAAATGCCCCAGCTCCCTTTTTCTATTTTGGCTCAATTTCGGTTGTCCCACAGTTATTTATATTTGGAAATAACCGGCTAAGGTGGGTTTGTCTGCTCAGTTGGTTGTTTTCTGCCCATTCATTTTACTGATGGCTACAGAAATAAAATGAAAATAAAGAATGTGAACCATCTCTTCTGCCTCTTCTTGTATTCATGATCCTGCTCTTCAGCCCCTGCTTGCCCTGTCCTGGGAGGGTGGGAAGGACCTTACTTGGACACGTGAGATGGTGCCTGCTCAGTTCTCATTTTGTAAATCACTGCCGTGGACAAGAACACATGGTGGAAAAAGAGCCCTCACAGCTGCCTTGCAGTGTTTATCCCTTGACATTAACCTGCTGCAGGCTACACTCGCGAGTCTCGCCACCTTCCCAGCTACATTCCTGTTCAGGGCAACAGTGCCAGTGCTGCAGCAGTGACAGACTTGGGAGTTACAGGCTTCCCCAGCCAGCATCGTGCAGGAAACCTGTTTCCTCGAGCACAGCTTGTCTTCTCTGCAGCAGGAGGCTGCTGTTGAGGAGCACCTCGTTAGATCAGCACACACCCTCCCTGCTCTCCTGGGAGCTCAGCGGGAGCTGAGCACAACAGATACTTGGCCATTTTCTCCCCCACAACAGCCGCTGTGGAAGCCTCGCTGGCCGTTGAGGCTTTAACTCGCTTCACCCCAATTTCCACCTGCACAGTCGGGGATGTTCTGCAAAGTTTTGTTTGCACCATGGTAAGACGATGGCATGTCCGAGCACTGCTGCTCTGTAGCTGGCATGCAGGAAGCTTATTGTCTGAGCAGATGGACCTCGGTTACTATGTGAACCTAAAGAATTCTAGGCTCCCTTTTAATTAGGGCAACGCACCAGGAATAACAGTGCGGAATTAAGGGGTTCTAACAACGCTGCAGGGAGGGCGCTGGTGACTCAGGCTTTGTTTTCACAGTTGGAGGTTAAGCAGAGGCACTATCCCAGGGAATTACAGCCCCTTCCTGCCAAATGTGGCCGGCTTTGTCATTATGTGCAGCATCACTCCCTTGGCACGGGGCCCTGCATAGATTTTACTGGGTTTTGTTCCCCCCTTTCCTTTCACTGCTGTCGGTGAGGGTGATGGGAATTGTTTGTTACTGGCTGTTACAGCAAAGCAGAATGTTGGGCTCAACACTGTCTGCCTTGAAATCCAAGTAGCTAAACTGCAGGAGGCAACTTTTCTTCCTGCTAGGCAGGAAGCTAATAGTCTCCCCACAAATTGTACAGGAAGGCAGGCTGTGTGGTTTTCACTATTGATTCCATTTCTGGTACTAACACACCCCCATAAACAACTATTTAACTTACTCAAAGCAGCCTCGGTCCATTTCAGTTCATAATTATGTATTTTCAGTGGAACTCCTGCAAAGTTTAGCTCATTCTACACAAATACAGCCCACCCAACGAAGGATTTCCATTCATCAACAGTAAGCAGCAGCCTGTAGCTTTCCACAGCGGTCATCTTCACGCAGCCTAAGTTACTCTCGGGTAAACTACTGTCACTCCAGTTCTCCTTGGCTGACTTCACCCATGGGTTAAGCTCCTGTTCTTAGCAGCACGTTACCACCACCTCCCCTGCCCTCCCAGCAGTGTCTCCAGAGCACCACACCTCTAGTAACTCGAGTCTTTCGCTGTTTTTTCTCCATTTCCTGCCAAAAGAAGGGCAGGCTTCTACCCCTCCGAGATCAAGCTCTGAGACTAAGGAAGCAATGCTTCCTGACAGGCGTTCTCTCCTGCTTTCACCCACTCAACTCCCTTCTTAATTCAGGCAAGTAAAGACCTCCCCAGTTTCCCCTCCAGGGCAGGAGACCAAAGCTCCAGCTGCGCGTGCTGCTGCTGCTGCGCTCAAGGCTCTTTGTGCCTGTGAATTCACTTCTCCAGATCAGTGAAGATGTTTCTTGAAAGCGACTGTCTCGCTCTGGCAGGTTGGAAGCTGCAGGGGACACAGAGAATGGCAGGTCTCAGTTCTCATTTGGCTTCAGAGGAGCGGTGAGCACCAGCGGGATCCCGTTATCCCCCAAACATCCCCCGGGAAGATGTTGTGCGGAGCAGGCTGTGATTGCGGCTAGCTGTTTGTCCACCACGACAGCAGGCCCAGCCCCGGCTCACTGATTGATCCCTGTTCACAGAGAGGAGAGGAGAGGAGAG
>WEIS01103070.1:0-10692 GCA_013389965.1 Todus mexicanus
TTTCAAATGGAAGCAATATGGAAAAACTCTGTACCTTAAGGGCAGAACAGCTTTACTGTATAAAATATTTTATTTGGTCTGTTACGGTTTTCTCTGCAGAACAAAAATGTCAGTGTCTGCTGGCTAAATGGAAAACAGTTGGATCATTAAAATACCAAATGAATCTATTTGGCAGTCACTAATAATCTACACATATTTATGTAACTGTTATTTTTCTTTTGCTATATACTGTCTGGAAATATAGCCTGAGGCTTCCTTACATCTCCTGGAAAGAATTAGAGTTCTGATCACCTCTGTAAAAGCATATTACTTAGAAGAGGTTAATTTTTATTAAGTTCTTTGAAGGCTTTTTAAATTCTTTCATTCATAATGGTTCTTGTATTAGGAGAGCTCTTCTTATTCATAAGTAACACAGATGTTTACATTACCAGGAAAGCCCCAACATCTGCTTTCCACTGACCATCAAACTTTAGTGAACTAGTAAATATGGAACACATTGTGAATTTGTTTTGAAGGCTTGAAAATTGCAGTATTTAATACCTGCCTGAGAGCTTTTGGGTCCCAGCAAAAAAGGAAGTTGCTAATGATTTTTTGATTGTTTACAATGCTTAAAAGAGCAATGCAGTCCAGACGGCAAATTCTGAATTTCCCAGCTGCTTAAAATGGAACTTTATTGCTCATTAAAGCTAATACATAACTCCTGGAAATTATTTCTGTTAACGAAGTCACAGGAAGCCTCTTCTACAAGGTGATAGATACATATCTTTCTTTCACAGTTCACGTGCCCTCTGAAGAAACCAAATCTTTGCTGCAATCTATCTCTAATCTTTTCGTTTAATACTATTGTTCCCTAACAGATAGAAAACTGTTATGTGACTTACAGATATGATCTTGCCTTTTGTCTAGGCAAAATAATAAGCCAAACACAGCAGAATCATGTTAGTCACCCACCGACTTTATTAAGGTCAGTGGCAATATTACTTTTAATTTCAGTGGAATGAGGTTTTTTCTCTACAGACTTGTTGCGTTTGATTTAAAAGCTCATAATGATTAATATATCTACTAAAAATAATTTGTCATTTTTTTTTCTTTCTGCAATCAGATTTTCTAACCACTTGGAGTCCTTTCCATAGAAATTGTTTCGGTGGTTGTAAGTAATCATGTTCATCTTTTTTATCTGTTGCTATTTCTATAACCCTTATCTTCTTCACAAGAATTTGCTCTTTCATTACAGGCATTTGCTCAAAGCTGTAAATTTTAGAGTCAGGGAATATGTGCTAGAAAGCTCTAGACTGATGAGATATTTACATTAATTTTGGGATATGGGAGAGATTTAATTCTTAAAGAAGAAAGAATATAAGAGTGTCAAACTGTCATGTAATTTTAAATGCCAGTGTCGTGGCAAGATGTGCACTAATCCTTAGGAAAAGTTGCTTTCTACATGATGTCAGATTCTATAATGATACTTTTACTTAAGTGCCAAATACATTATAGAAATAGCATCTAGGCACCTAAGTCTTCCTACAGTTACTGAGTGTTGTCTCATTCTTCTGCACACTAGTGTTATTTTTGACCAAATATCTTCTTACTTTTGATCTTCAAGAGTGCCCATTTTGTTGTGAGGTTCTAGGAAGAAACTTCTTCTCACTAGTGTTGATCAAGAGGTAGTGGTAGAGAAGTAGCGCCTGGCTTCATATACCATGATAATGTTATAATAACTCATAAAATTTATGAAGGTTTGCATGCTTTTGCCTTTTTGATTCCAAAACTTTACGAGGACTAAGGATTTTAATTTTTAGTTTGTGAGTGTGGCTGGTGAGGTCTTCTGGGAGGATTATTGAGCTAGAGATGAAAAAATGTATTCTGTCACTTAAAATGGGGCCACATGATGCTTCTGAAAAGCAATCAGACCTGCTCTATCTTGTGTTGTCTGAAAGACAGAGGGTCTCTTCAGAGCTGAGTCTCTTTAGCGAGAAAATGCATTCTCTCTGGCTCTTGCATGCTTTGTTCTGGCTTTTGTGATCTTCGTGCTCTGTGTTTTCTGGAAAAAAAATTAAAAAAATAAAATCACTGTTTCTGTGATTTATAGATCAAAATGCATTCTCTCATGTAGCTGGAGCTTGATCCCTTAACTGCTTTGAAAACGTGAACCAAGGCTTTCAGCTGGTATAGGAATGTGACTGGATGCCTGGGGAAGGTTTTCAGCATAAGCTTCATGTTCTTACTAAACCCAGAGCCCCAAAAGAAGGGCAGTCACATAGGCACAATCAGGGGTTGTAAGTGATTTTGACTTTCAGATTTACCTACGAACTACAGAAATAGAGCATAGAAGTACAAACGCATGAATCAGTGTAGCTATGCCTTCATCCATCATTCTAGAAAGGCATGGATGATGAAAGGTATTTTTGGAAAACTACCATTCAAAGTATAACTTGGCATCACTTTCATAAGTGGCAGATTTTGCCACTGTTGGAGGAAAAGGTAGATATCTTTCTGAAGAATTTTTTCTATCTAGCATCATATTGGTTCATTCTCAGTTCTGTGTTGTTGTTCTTTCCTTCATTCACAAGTTGAGGTCTTTTTTTCAGAAATCTTCTGATTTCAAGAAGGTGTAATGATTGTCTCGTCTGAAAATGAGTGCTATATCCTAGGGTGCTCATGGAACACTGCTAACAGCTAAACCAGTCTTTCTCATGTTCTTTTCTCTGCCAAAGGCCCACAAAGAAGAGGAGGAATAATATGACTCATGGAACAGAAGCCTTTAGAAAAGAGGAAGAGGTACATACCATGGGTCTCCTCATGGTTTTGGAGGAAATGGTGTGAGGAGCTTGTCACTGGTTCCTGTGCTCCTGCC
Organism: Todus mexicanus; assembly: GCA_013389965.1. Lineage (NCBI taxonomy): Eukaryota > Metazoa > Chordata > Aves > Coraciiformes > Todidae > Todus > Todus mexicanus. The sequence goes on from WEIS01103070.1 coordinate 2,855, forward strand.
ACAAAACCATGAGCATTTGCAGTTTGCTGGAGCGTACTCTGCGGGACACAGAGGCATGACCAGTCCTGTTGTCACCCTTGCACTGGCAGCAAGTGGCTTCCATCTATGAGGGTGGGGAAGAAGGGGAAGCATACAGGCGGCAGCAATATAGAGGTACAGCAGAAATGTCGGGCTAGGAGGGAGAAAGGTAGATTTCTCTTCTACACAGACGCAAGGTTGTTCTTTGAAATGTATCCAAGTTGCTGCAGTTCTGTGGTTTAGGCTGTACTCCAAAACATTCGGGCTCCTTTTTAAAAAATTGATGCTCTCAGTTTTTAGTTACTTTGCTCAGGAACAGGAGACTGGAACATAGTGTGAAAGCAGTATATAACTTTCTGTTTTGAAGCTGCTGATTCTCCCTTTTGCTTTTGGTGGAAATTTTACTATCTAAGATGTTCTCTCTAATCAACTGAAACAATGTTCTTTTGTGCAAACATACAAAAACATTGATTGTAACCCATGCAATTGTTGTTAGATTTCACTTCCAGAAAAAGAGATTAATCCTTGGATTTGAATGTAAATGTAATATCCAGAGATATTATTTCACGTACATAATTTACTTCAGTGCACAACAAAAAATCTGATACCTTGAAGTGCATTAATATCAGTGCGGTTCAGCTTAATTTTCTGTTTGCTCCTCCCCTCAGCTAGAGTTGAAAATGGGAAAGGGATAAAATGGGGCAATTACATTTTGCAGAAAATTACCTAGCTGATTCCATATTTATAGCCTTTATTAACCTGACAGGGAGGAGTGGAATAGCCAGCAAATCAAGCGCCGGGTTGAAAATGTCAAAGTTGTGGAGCATGGTACCATAATTACCAAAGTACATCAGGTATTATTAGAATTTTGATAGTTCCCTCTTATGACAAGTATAGTAATGAGAACAGAAAATATACAAAATTAATTTATTTTCATGACAAAAATAGTAATGAGGTGAGATGATTACATCCAGTTTGCAATCTCAAAGTTGTCATTTCCCGATGGACTGGACCAGTAATCTTAGTAGCTTAATTAAATCAGTAATAATCATTCATCCTCCTTCCCCCATCTGCTCAGAAGAAAGAAAATTTAATGGAATGGAAAGTGGATTTCTACAACGAAGTTGCCTTCAGGTTTGCACTCATAGCACTGATTAAGCATTTTATTATATACTTTTATCTCTGCTCGTGAACACTACTTTTTCAGAGCTTGTGAGTCAATCTCTGGAAGAGACCTCAAGAATTGTTAAGCACTTTCCTGAAGATGCATTATTTATTTTTCATGCAAAAATTTTAAGTTTGATGTTTCTATAAACACTATACCAGTGTTTCTTTTTTTCTAGAATAGTAATGAAAGATGTTTTCTTGTATATTAATATTTGAGGATGTAATCAGATAATGTTTAGCCTTAAGATTTCTATATTGTGAACTTATAGGTGCAGCATAACTGAAAAGTTTTTAAAGTAACTGGCAGCTAATTAAAAATCATGTTCAACAGTGTTACACAAAACTCCAGAAGTTAAGATTTTAGTCAATTAGTAGTTCCCATGTTTGGTTACATTTCTATACTGGAATAGTAAAGTCTCAGTCCAGTAAACCTGAAGTATCTCATTATTTTAATTACAAGTTAGGCCATCTCAGTGCCTTAGGCTTAGTATTCAGTGGTATCTTCTTAAACAAGGACAAACGACAGAGGGGAAATTGAGAGTTGATCCAGCTTTCTTATCAAATCTTGTAAAATAGCTACAACCAATTCGTCTGTCTTCCTCTGCCCCCTCTTCTCCTCTTTCTCATGACCAAGGGTTACAAGAGAATCCAATTTAATACTATCTCTGATTTTCTGAAACTGGTATGAAGCTCTGTTCCTTACAAGTTAACTCTGTTAGCATCATCCCCATTCGATTCTTGATAATCTATTCAATCATTCCCCCCCCCGCCCCTGCCACAAGTTCCTCTGATTTAATATCAGCTTCCAAGCATAAAAATAATCTGTAGAGTCTGTTAGGTTTTGTATTAGCCATTTAAATATCCTAATTATTAGATAGATTCTTATATCTGAGTTTTTTTCTCTTAAACTCAGCACCTCTTGGAAGTTGGAGACAGGGTGAATAGAAACAACCTCAAAAGACTAAGGTGATCAGTCACACTGCTGAAGTAGTAGGTGGCAAAAAAGTACTTTATCTAATATTACATCGTCATCTGCTGTGGATGTTTCTAATGAGAATCCTTACTGACTTGTTCCAGTGCTATTAGATACCTCAGCAAAAAATCTGCAAGAAAATATATAGACTTACTACTGAGAAAATGTACAAATGACACTAAAGCTGGTTGAACAGTAAATAGTTATGAAGACAGCTTGTATCTATAGACTGGTCTAATTTGCTTTCTAAGCTGTTTCTTTTGGAGTACATGTTTGTTCTTTAAAATGACCAAATGCAACATTGCAAGATTGAGAAAAAGAATGTAGGGCACACTTGCAAGGCTTGAGATGATATCCTGGAAACACAACAGTTGGAGAGGGACCTGGGGTCACGGCCAAGATAATAGTGAACTTCTTAATGTGCGAGTCACCAGTCGCGTTATTGGTATGGAAAGATGCATGATCCTTGAGTAGCAGCTATCAACCGAAGGTCGGTATACTTACTATAAAAATGTTGATCATTTTTCTAGTCAAAATCATTAGAACATCAAAAGTTTGATTGTGGCATGCAGCTGTCAAAGCCACCTGACAAAACAGAGACAAATCAGATACCTGAAAATTTCTAACTGGTTGCTCAGGGGGAGACGTACAAAACAAGGTCTATTCAGCTGTGTGTTTCTTCTTATGGGTATTCTTCCTTGAATCCTGAGGGAGAAGGGAAGTTATTGATGATGGGTAGTTACCGGTGCTGTCTGGCCCAGGACAGGTGCTGTCAAGGGACCCCAGGGCCAAGAAGGTGCACCCACCCCAGTCTCCCCTGCAGTAGGGCAGCTGTAGCTGCTGTGGTTTGTGGGGGACAGCAGGCTGAGGTCTCACCTGGTTTTGGCTGTGGCAGTCAGGGACCATGCACTGCACTTGCAATGGGATTTACATACCATGTTTCTCTTTTCTTCACTGGTCCTAGCTTGCTACCTCCATACCCAATTTGATGTTTCTGGTAATACCTAAGTAATCTCAGCAATATTTGGTACGTGTGGTGCAGGTACCTCAGTGTTATTGGCTACACACAACTCAACTCCCCAGAAACCCCCAGTGTTCCCCTCTGATGAAATGTCTGTGAAATGTGGCCACTTCTGCCCTACCTCCCCTTTAACCACCTGCAATGTTGATTTCTCCTATCATATCTTGAAGTTTTTCATGTCTATGCTGCTCATTAAACCTCGGGCCAGGGATAGTTACTGGCCCACTCATCTGTCTGCAGCCCTAACAGGGAAAAAAATTCCCACATTTTAGAAATACCAAAGTTATGTAAGGCCTGGCTGCCTTATGATTTTTTTTCTCATTTACATAAACCTGGATGTGGGCAATGTTGTCATTTGCACCTTTTAATTGCTGCTAAAAAGCCTCCTCTCACACTACATTTATTGCACCTAGAGTTTTTTATCTGATGTGCTACTTGCTATTTGCAGAAACTACAGTAATTTGTGAGTTTAGTTTGAATCCCATTGTGAAATCAATCTGGTGTCTGAATTGTAGCTTTACCTTTTAATTTTTTACAACTTTAGATGATCATATAAATAAATACACCACAAATTGCCAAAGTACATCAGGATTTTATGAAAAAAACATGTGAACTTTTCACATATCTATTAACTTTCTATTTTCCCAGAAGAAATTGTTTCTGTCGATACTTTATTATGGCAGGGATAAATGTGAGGAGGTGAAGTCTAATCTAAGCAGATGGTTGTAAAAAATTACACAGAGAAACTGAGAATACAGAAAGAAATAAGAAGAGAGTTTCCTGTATTTTGTTTTTATGTCATGAATAGTGAACAAAAGATCCATTATAGACAAATGAAAAATAGTAGAAAGTCAAGTAAAACACAAAATGAAAAAGAGCAAAGGCATAGTTGCTGAAAAGCATTTTGTAGACAAATTTGTGTGGTTACTCTTAGACCTTTTATAATAAATGAATGATGATAGGACTGCAAACAATAAAAACAATGAAACCAATAACAGATATTTTTATGCATTGATAATATAATCTTTGAGATATTACAAAGAAAATTAATTTTGACAAGAATAAAAGAATTCCTTTTAAAAATAGCCTTTGATTGCTTTGCAATCTTCATCTTTGCAAATGTTTACATGTTGTATTTCAGTGCTCATATATGAGAAAGTAATTCCTTAATGAAATTTTTCATAAACAGATTAGGACTACACAAGCATCTTTTGGTGTCACTGCAGAATATGTTTGTGTGTTCTGGTTACAAGGTTACTTAACCTTGCACTACAGCAGGATTTATTTAACTGATTGACAGAATAAAGAGGGGTGGCAACATGCATTTCAAGTTAAGTGCCTTTGAACTGTGTTAAACTGAGGGTCTTCATTGACTCAGATTAATAATCCATTGCTGCTTGTACTTAATGTTATGTATAGTGTACTTAAAATACACATAATGCAATGTTACAGTAATTATAGTAATTCCAAAGTATGAACATTCTTTAAAAAGAGAAGAAACTCTTTTAAAAAAAAAATATCTTTTTTCTAGATCATTTTGTATCTAAATTTCATTTTGAAGGGTAACATTTTTTCTTCATTCTTTCTACCCTTCTGGAATAAGGACATTAAATCCACAGTCTGTTTCCAGCTAGTATTTCAATTACTAATGTCTCCTATACAGAAAGTGGAGAGGCTTCACTTTCTATACCAAAGAATTCCTGTTCTATAATCAGAGGTTAATTTGAGTACTGAATATGTGTACGCTGCTTTGGCAGCTTAACAGGTACTTTGAGCCCTTGTAAACTGATTTATACTAGCAAAGATAAAAATAACAAGGGTTACTAATCTTCATGCTGAAATCATTAAGATAATTACCACCAACTGTTTTCTTATCCAAGTATATCAAGGCAAATGTAGTTGCATCCTGGAGCAATGGGTAAAAACTGAGCAGGTATGTACCAATCTGTGCTTTAAATGACATGTTGAAAAACGCGTGCTGAAACTGGTGCACGTGCCTTGTAGTATTACATAACTTTCCCACTGGTAAACTTAAGTAATGCGTATATTAAGTATATCTGTGCAAGATCTGTTATTTCTTACAATATAAATAATCACGTCAGAGCTCCTTTCTTGGTATTTTCTACTCATTACAGTATTGCCTCTGATTTGGTTATATCTGTTCCTCATGTCAGATAAGGCTGTTACGTGTGATTATTTTTTTACGTCAAAACCAGACACTTTCAAAATCTACTAGTAGCACTTTAAAATGTATTATTTTTAATTAGAACCTTCCAAGCAAAATGAACAAATCTTAGAAGTTTCTCTTTTTCAATCAGTGCTCTGAATAGATTTTTGCTTCCTTTTATATTCAACGCTAAAAATATTTCCTGATCTCCCAAGAGAAAAATGTAAATGCCTTCATGACGTCTTATTAGGCTCCTGTAAAATTAAAAAAAAGATACAGAAGCTTTTCTGAAGGAATGAGCACTTACTGCTGTTATTTAGACCAAATCTGTGCCACCACATTTCCCAGCACAGCTTGAGCAAATAGGTTTACAATCACATATAGTTTCTAGACCTTTTTTCTTTTATAATAAATAGCAAGATAAAGTAACCTTCAATTCCCTAAATATTATTTTCTAATTTTTAAAGCATCATGAAAACTTTTAATGAATAGAATAAGGGGTTGTTTTGGTAATGAGATAGAAGTTGTTAATAGGCAATCAACATTTATTTTACAGTTGTATTATTTAATCATTTTTTATATTAAAAATAAGATGTGAGGGCTTTGAGATAACTTCTGCTATTTTCTACCCTGAAAACTCACCTGGAATCTATGCAATAGGTACAGGCCACAATAACCATGCTGGGTGAAGTGAGCATTGTGAAGAAATCAGAAAGAGAGTCTGTATATGTAAACTGTATGCATTTAAAAAGTGTCTGTTGGGTGCCTTACCCTTACTACTAGCATATAGGTTCTACATAGATCGGGATTAGAGAAGGGACATCAGTAATGAAGAACAAATAATAGTAAAGTTTTAAACTGTTTGGAATAATTGGAAAAGAGTGATTTTACTTGGCTGTTAGTACTCTCTGCTACAGAGAACTACTTTCTAAACTGGAAGGATGTATTGCATGAATGAGCAGCAAAATTGTAAGCATTTTCACCTGCACAGCAAAGGAAAAATGTCACAACTCCTGTCAGACCCATGCCTCAAACTCTGTTAGCTCCTCACCAATGAATCACAAAAATGAAAGGCAAGTGATCTGGAGGAAAACAACAAACCAAAAAATTACAAATAATTACTAAAGGTTTTTCTTGGTTTAGGTGAGCCAAAGCCACAGTTGTACAGGAGACCCAAATTTCCATAGCCTGCCCTCAGGTAGCTATGGATGTGATTTCTCAACAGGGTGGTGTTTAATTGCTTTGCAACACGTGGGAGAGAACTTTTTAAAAAGTGCATGTGCTGAATGAGATGCACAATTATTTTAATGTCTATGAATTGTGGCAAAACAGAAATACAAAACATATCTGGGATACTGTTATGCATCTCTAACAGCTGAGGCAGTCCAATTCAACCACCCACACACCTAGAAAATGGAGAAATCCCCCAATAAGTTATTATCGTGTAGACACTTCCAATACTACTGTTAGTATAATTGGACCTTTTAATGAGTTCCTCTCCTTTGACCCTTACATTTCCTCTATCTGAGAATACACGCTTCTTATGGGAAGGCCTGCTATCGTAAGTAAAAGCTCCCTCTCCCCACGAAGCTGTAAAAGCCAGGATGATTAAGCCAGCAAACAAAATCTTCTGTACACATTGTCATACCCTTAACTGGTATAAGTTGACTTAGAGTCATTGACATTAATGGCCCTGTATTTGCAAAACATTTATGTCAACTGTGAAGCTGAACCACTGTATTAAATTCATTACAACGTGAGCTAGCTATCCAGGGACTATATTTATACTTTAGATGATCCCGTGTAAACACACAAGGAAAACATTTCCAGGAAGCTCCCCATTTAGCCTTTTAAAGAGGTCCGTTTACTCTGTATTTCATTAAAATTACCTACTAAAAGAATTAAAGAGAGCAAAATAACCCTTAAGGCTGATGTTTGTGATGTGCCTGCCACAGAGTCTCACAGGAGATACCTTGATGTCCTGCTTCATTTTAAAGGTGTTTTTGCCTTAGTGAACAGAGTTCAAGCTTTCATTCACACTAAAGAAAGAACACACAATGGTCTCATAAATATATATTATTATGAAACTCAAATGGAACATTGTCAAAACAATGACTCCTTGGAGGTTCGGAGAGGCACAGGGAAAACAGAGGTGAGTATTTTTGGATATAGCATCTTTCTTGTTTTTATTTCAGCTTTTTGGTTGTAAGGTATGTGTACAAGTCTAGCGCATTAGACCCAAGTAGGGAAAGAACATGCGTACTTACGGAAATGTCTGACAGATGGGAAGTGCTCAGGGGATTTGAGGTCAGAGGATAACTGATTGCTCATACATTATCTTGTAAAATAAATAAATAGTTGACATTTTAGTTTCTACAAAATTGGTGAAAAACACATAGGTTGCCAGTTCTGGACAATATATAGATTGCTGAACACAGCTGTTAAGATTTTAAAGATAGTATTGAACGATCTTTCTATTAACAAATAAGATA